>JASXSY010003049.1:0-53643 GCA_034509805.1 Sipha maydis | reverse complement strand
GAAGGTGTTCGTTAGTGGAGGTTTCACTGTGGTAAAATTCTTCGTTCTTCCGTGGTAAAATTTTGTCGATGAGAGATAAGATTCGCTAACAAAATAAGTTTAAATATATTTAATATAAGTTAATAGTCTTAACATTTTAAGTATTTATGTATAATAAACACGGAAAAGCCAGAGGGACATCCTCCCTTGCCCTCCCCCAATAAACGTCCATGCCCTTGGATAAGCCAGATCAACTATTACAATTACATTTGGTCTTATAGCACAATATTTGTTCTCTTCTGAAAACGGGCTTGTAATATTGTAACAGGGCCGTCCCAAGGTTTTTCGAGGCCAGGGGCAAATTAATTTGGGGGTCCTTCGACCATAATTATAAGATATGATAAACAAAATACTCACTGAAAATAACAAAATTCTTGTAAATTTATTTTTCCAGACCTTAACCAATCAAGCTCATTTAAAATTATGTACTGCATTACATACTTACATAACATAATTGAATATTATATTATTTATATGGATATTATTCATTAAATTCTTACCATATATACAAAAAACTACAATTTATTCCTAGATAGTTATGAATATTCAAGGAAAATATGAAATTGGATGTTTTAATGTTTATAGGAATAAATAAAATGAATAAATAAAGTTAAATCAATAAATCAATAAAATCGATTTAGTGGTACACAAATATTTTTCATTTAATTTCTCTATTACGACAAATAAAATCGTCAAATTGTCATGATCTTCTCTAACATATTATGATAATTACATATTTATATACCTACATACATTTGAAACTATATTATGCCCCTTATAAAATTCACCCCGTGCGCACGCCTATGGATACAGACTATATCTTAATGCCTCAATACAAAGATATACTACTTTAAAGACTAATAAAAATATTAAAAATTAATCGTTTTAATAAAAATGAAGAATATCTACATATTTAAATCAATTATTACTTACTAATATTGGTGTTACTGCTATTCTACTGTGCTAGTAATAATAAAAATACAGTGACACCATGGAATACGTCGACTGTTGACAGTCGAGTAAAGCCGCGTCCACACGATAATAGTTGAACGCAATAGTTGCTTTAACGGTAGAAGCTATCGCGATACTATCATTGTGTAAACAGAGTGATAGTGGCTCTCGGGCTATCATGAGAGAGACTCTCAACTATCATGCATGTATGATAGTACGAGAGTCAATATCACGAGAGTGATAGTATCGCCGTGTAAACGTAATTTTTCTATTACTGTGAGAGTAGAATATCTTATATACTATCAATTTTTTAACTGTTTATATATTTAACTCTATAAGTATTACATATTATAATATGTGCATGACGTAGATAATTTTTGTCTCAATAACGGTGGTCGGTGACAGTTCGTTATTATTATTATACAGAATTTATGGGGGCCCAATACAAATTTTCCAACGATGGGGCCTGGGGCAAAATGTACCCGTTGCCCCCCCCTCTGGACGGCCCTGTTTTGTAATGTATTTCTATGCAGGTTAGGTGCTCACATAAAACTTCAACTATTTGTCCCTTATGAATTGATTTTAACTAATTCTCTAATTCTGAAGAGGATTATAGCCTCGTCCCCATTTTTAGTTATGATATTTTAGACTGTTCAAATTATGCTTATCGACTATACATGAAGATTTTCTTAAACTATCTACTGACTGTATGTATTATTTACAATTCAGTTAACATTTATTTTTTTTGTCAGGTGTATTTTTCGACGATCGCGTCGAACACATCAAGTTCGTGGACTTCTGCGGAAAATATCGTATCCCGTTACTACAGTACCTGTGCTCGTCCAAGTGCATAGTCAACCACAAAAATGTGCACGGTGACAGCACCGATAGCAATATGATGAGAAAAGTTTTGCTTGGATAAACGCTCTTTTATTGTTTGTAATGCACTGTGCCGTCTTCGGGAGCACGTGGATGTCCAACGCCTACAATTTATATATTATTGATACATATATACTATACATATCCATACCTATTTATACACGTTTTAAATTTAATCATCTCCACACCACACTTTGTATCTGGTGCTTGTGTACCTACATGGTTAAATCTACATACCTACAATACGTTGGTTTGAATACTTGTCGGAACGGAGTATATTAAGATAGTCATTGTGAGAGTGCAGATTATTTTACTAAAAACGTGAATATTATTCTGGTAACATCACTATTTTTTTCTTAAACATTTTTTTTTTATATTGTGTACTATTTTCTACAGATTTTAGAAGTATGATGATCAAATATATATTGACTGATACACGCACACTTGTTCGTGAAAATTAACCTTAACTGGTCTTATATTTATTTCCTACGTGTACGTAAAATTTACGCTTTCATTGCTGTGTACAGTAGCACAGTAGTACCTTCCTGTTAAGTTAAATAAAACAATTTTTTTTTTCTATGTACATATTATACATGTTGTCTGATCAATTAATTTTATAATATGATAATAGGTAATATTTACCTAGTATTATGAAATGTATAGCTCATTATTCTCGAGGAATATACATTTTTACAAGTATTTTGTGCAAAATTATGTCTACCTACTTAAGAAGAATGTTATCCTATCTGTAGTATAATGTACTCATACACCTATATAGTATAAAGTTGATACAATTCAACAAAGTACCTATAGCGTTAAATAAAAATAAAAATAAATTATAATGATTAGTGTAATTTTTATTGATTTTATAATAGGTACTCATAGTGCAGCAAAATAGACACTTAACCGTTGAGTAGAACGAGATATAGGTAAATAACTGTGTAAGTTATTACAATAAAAACAAAAAATTACATCATGAAAAGATTAGGTGCCCACCTACCTAGGTATAATGTATTAAAATAATTATGATTAGTAAAGATTACAACTGTGTCACCAGTTATAATTGCTAGATTGATGATCAAATAAAATATTTTATACACTACTAATAGATAATATAAACTATTTCATAGTGTTAAATCTTTTGAATGACATAATAATTCTTTATTCAATTTGGCCAAAACAATTATTTCATACAACATAATTTATGTTGAACTGTGATATTGGATTTATGTTTACACTTAAACATATATATATATATATATAAATGTATACATAGTTTTTAAAGTCATTAATTTTTTTAAGTAATCTGTTGATATACATAAATGATCGATTCTCAAATTGTTTTAAACTTATATTACTACATCATGTTATTCATATTAATATATTAAATTTATATAATTTTCTTCTTAAATATGCAATACATAATACACACATATATATATATATATATCATAAGAATCAAAAGTTAAAAAAGTTTTTGGTTTTTGGTTCTGGTTTCAGTTTGAGTTCTTCAAAATTTGAATAAAAGGTTTTTTAAAAATTATGGTTTCGGTTCTAGTTCCTGGTCTTATTATATTTGGATTAATTCTTATTTTTTTTTAATACCAATGTACTAATTTAATACAAAGTTTCGTGGCATTGAAGGAATCTAATAAATACCCATTCAATTTAGCAAATTCAAAGAAGCTTGATTAGAAAGTTAACCATGTTATGTAAATCTTCATATAAATGATAACAGTAAATTTATATTATACGAATAGATGTACTCGATAGAAAAATTCAAGTTGTATCAGTTATGAGCATGACTTAATTTCTTAGAAAATACTACTCGTAGATAACCCTGAATATTATTAAAATAATAATTTATATCAATAATGAATATATTTTTGAATGTTTAAAGATGCATATTATTAAGGTTAATGCATTTTAAACTCTTACTATTACTAAGTGAATCCTGATTGTATTTAATGTTCAATTTGTTTCTTCTAGAATATAACATGATTATTTATTATCGACTATCAATATTGTATTCTTGAGTTTTAACTAGAAAGGATATTTTATTGATGCAATCTAACAGTAGATTAACATAGAGCCATTTTGTAATTATTATTCAGATAGATTTAACTGTACAAAATAAGATGAGAAAACAAAAAAATCATAAACACAAGTTTATTGTTTATGAAATTGAACACAAATAATTATGTTATTTTTTTAGTTTTTGAAATAATTAGTAATAATTATAATCACTTAAAATTTATTGCAACAGTAGTATGATAACAATTAACAAGTGGTATGAGGTAAAATATGCAATAAATTAATATGGATATACAATTATTGAGTATAACGTAAAAGTATCTGCAGAGTTTTAAAAGATAATTTAAATAATCATATTTTATCAAAATAACCTTACAAATTATTTAAATGCATAAAAAAATTGGTTTAAGGTAACAAACTGGCTGGGTTTAAACATTTACAATAGGTATTCAATATTTTATATATATATTTATTTATATATATATATATATATATATATATATATATATATATATATATATATATATATATAAATATTATATTAATTCGTCAAATCAACAGCTATTTGATTGAACAATTGATACTATATTCGTCATGATCGTATAAAGTATTTTAATAGATAATATGTTACATTTGGCTAAGTATAATATTGGTAGGTATAGACCATAACAATAAGTTAGTTCAAATTACAAAATTTGAAATTGAACTAAATATGATATAATAATAATGAGAAAAAAATTAGAATATTACATAATTGACTATTCAAATGTAAGCATCAATACTTGAGGGTATTGTTTTTAAATTTCAATGTTTTAACCATAAAAGAAAATTAACTTATCTATGATTTTAATGTTACATTAACTTTATATAAACTTGCTTTAAACATTTTAAAATATAAAAAAATTATTATAGTAGAAAATAAAAAAATAATGCACACTGGATAGTTATACGTTTTTTGTTTTTAAAAATGTTTGAGAAACTCTTCAGAACAAATTCTCGCTCTAGCATTAATAGCCAACTTCATTTCACTGATCTCTTTGTCAATTTCTTCCATAAATCGAATAATGAAATCAATAAGTTTGTTTCTGTACATTTGTTCCACATGCATATTAGTGATTAGAAAAGTTATGTCATAGCCAGCAATTGGTTTTCTTCTTAGTATGAAAAAATTTTCAGCTCTTTTCATCATAAATCGTGTGAATTTGTCACACAGTAATCGCTCAATCTCGTCACATTGTTTAATTGCTATACTCACACGTATTGAATTTATAGAACTTTCAATAAAAACACGTTCTCGTTCGTTACGGCTGATTAACATCGGTGTTAATATTAATTCTCTGTTGGTTTGCATTTCTATTTCTGGTTTGCTATGTCTTTCTACTACTTGCGAGTAAAATTGGGTTATGCATATGGCAGCATCTAAAGAATGCTTTACAACCGAAAGATAAGGTTTTAATGTCGTGGTCATTGTAGAAATCTATAAAATATAAATATATAAATATTAGAAATCAAACATTTTAAACACAATTTTAATAAAATAAAATATAAGTATTATAATTTGATGAGAACAACTTTAAAGTACATATTGGATAAATAGATACATTGAATTTTAAATTACAGATGACTATAGAAAGTAATATAATAATGGGATTTATGTTACAATGCCATATTTAAAATTCTTTAAAGGGTAGGCTATGCTTTTGTTAAATATTTTTAAATTGAAAGTACACATTAAAATTAACAATGTTGTTTCTACCTAATACAGTTTAGGTCTAACATTTTTAACACTGAAGAAATCATGATTTGTTACCATTTGTTACTGTTTTTAATCTGTATATAATTTTTGTTGTTTTAATAGTTTAAAATTATCTTGTATGACTACTTAAAAATCAATTATTTTAAAGATTATAAAAATAGTTATCTCAATATTTTCTTCAATGATAATTATATTGGTTTATTAAGAATTGTAACTAATTAATAATCAATTTATTTATATCAAATTATTCAGAAATTAATATACTTTTCTTATTAATATTTTTATCTCTTCATATGTAGTGCTTTATTGCTATGATTTATATTTATAGTTGTACTTTTTTTCTATTACTTCTAACTTATAATATTATCATAGCATAAGTATTAAAATCAAAATGTATATAAATTTATGTTACATAACTTTTTATACTTTTTGTACATAATATTAATTATGAAAAGGATAACTAGGAAGATGACAGTTGGAAAATGGGAACTTAGAAATAGGATTGTATCAGGGATGGTTGTATTTGATAACACCAAATAGTTTGGTTTCAAAATTAATGATTCATTTTATATTCATTATAGTATAAATGGTATAATAATAATGAGTCACATAAATAGACAATGAGTCAATGAATGACTTCAATTGTTTATTTTAAACTAGAATTAGAGAATATTTTAAACATAATAGTAACTGTGGATTCACGTGATTTGGACGGAAGAATTTTCACCAATTGTTGTATCCTTGTTGGATATGAGAAAAAAAAAATTATAATATCACCAATAACTATATTACAAGAATCGATTAAGTTCACAATAAAACGACGAAATTAAACACGTAAATACGTGTAAAAACGATCTACTTACCTTTTATCTTCTCTAGTTCAAACAGTCGAGGAAGTAATACGTGTGAGAATATTTAATAAGATTGTCGATGGATGCCGGAGAGGATCCGACGAGGAAATTCCTTTTAGGGCAGCACGGGTTGTTGGATGACGAGTCAAACAGTCGGAGCCATCGGTCGGGCGCGGTGTAGTAGAGCTGTTTAGTAGCGGCGTGTCTTGGAGCCAACGAACGGAATAAATCTAATGTAAAATGTAAATTATTAAATCTAAACAACTTCGAGCCTCATCCGGTTGACGAGCGGAAGCGCCAGATTTTGAGTTATTACCTTTTTTTCAGCAAACTGATAAGTTTTGACAGCGGTGACTGACTGATAACAACGCCCACACGTAAATACCGCTTGCCGTGTGTCTGCGTATACCGTGGTTGTAGTTATTGACCATTATCGTTGTTATCAGTGCGTTATCACCTGTGCGCTACGGTTGTTGTGATAAATATCTCAGCACATTATTCAGTTTTCCATCGTCTAGTGATCGAAATCATCTCATCGTAATTTTTATTTAATTTCTACTTCCCGAAAACGAACATTGACCGTACGAAATGTTTAAAAAGTAAGTATAAACATGTTTGCTTTAAACAGCTAATTCTATAGTTCTTGGAAACATCGAGAGGATATTTAATGTGGGTTCATAATTAATCATCTCTTAATCCATAATGGTATTTTCGTGTGCAGTTAGTAGTGCTTATAGCAATATAACAATGTGATTTGAGGCCGACAGTTTGAAAAATAGATTTACTTTTTGCATGTTTGTTAGACTGTGATTCGTTTGTAGATACAACTATAACATTTTATATTACATTTTGGAATTGGGTTTACTGCGATATATAAATTGTTCAAGATTAGTTTTTGGTTTGTTTTAGCTATTCATTTTTATTTAATAATTTATAGTGATAATTTCAATCTACTTATTATATGATTTGTTTAAATTTTTGTTTTACATTTTTATTTTAGGTTTGATGACAAAGATAGTGTGATAGGTATACAACAGTTGGAACTTTTATACTTTACCGGACACCCTTTTTTTTGGCCATTTTTTTTTTTGGACTTATTCATTTTTGTACGAAAAAAATGTTGGTGAAATCCAAATTTGGGGCTCGGACTTAATTTGGAAGTTATAACTGTTTGAAGTTAGCGATTTTTGTAATTGTTTTTTAAATGTTAATTTTATCCATAAATTTCTAATAGGTTGCATAGCTCGATGGTTTAAAGCGTAGGTTTGTAATGCGCCGAACACGGTTCAATTCCCGTCAGGTGCACATGAAATTTTGCATTTTTTTACGACACGTTTTTGGTTATTTTATATAGGAACATGTTATGTTTTACATTACATATATATACATATGTTACATTGTACAGGTCATGTAATCGCAAATCAAAAATATCTTTCATATTTTATCTTCTAATCTATTCTTTCTTATCTAAACCGAGCGAAACTTTAATTTTTAAAATTTTAGGACTTCGCTCGCTACGCCTGCCGGCTCCACTCACAAACTCGAGTGACACTTTGTGTCACTTTTCGTGCCGGATGGGGCTTCGCCCCAAGGGGAATTATAGTCTAAGCCTAACCTAGTTTTTGAGCAAACCTTGATACTGCTGCTGATGGGATTATGCTTTGTATGTGAACCTAAAACCTCGCTACGCGAGTAAATCACGAAAACTAAAATAATTATATAAACAACACATTTTATTAGGTTTATTATTCCATTATTATACCATAAAATTTATCAAACATATATTGCACATCTGACATATTATACCATAGATTTCGATTACCATGTACAAAATATTATCGGTGATTTTGTTTTTCTCTACTTACGCAAATACACTAAAGGTAACGTGAACTATGGCAGCTGAAAAACAAGTAAATTTATTCGACCTTAAAGAGTGGTCAGACCTAAACGACAAACTAATAAAATATTGCAAAAATTTATTACGAATGTGTCGGAGGTGAACTCGATGTGTTGTGTGCCACAAGCGTTTGTAAGACCACTGCACCATAAATAAAATTGAAATTAATAATTATTAAATTACGTATTTAAGAAAATAGTAAAAAAAACGTATAACTTCAGAGACCTGTAACTTGAAAACTAAGTTCGAGCCCCAAATTCTGACTTCACTATCGTCTTTAGTATACCAAACTACATTAATTCAAAAAAAAAAAGGTAAAAAAAAAAGGGTGTCCGGTAAAGTATAAATATACCCAACAGTTAAAATCATCTGTTCAAAAAGGTATTAGAACGAAAATCATTGATCAATATCCATCACTTGAAGAATACATTGATACGATATTACCTAAAAAGGATGCATTAAGAATTGTTAAGTGGTAAGTAGATTTTAAGGTACTGTTGATTGGTATTTTTATTTACTTATCAATGTAATATAATTATTGTCTAGCCAAGATCACATTGAAATAATTGTTAATTCAGCTGGCGACTGTTTATTTTTCCGACATAGAAATGGTCCGTGGCTGCCTACATTGAAACTTCTTCATAGATGTAACTATAATATTTAATTGTCTGTTATAATTTCTATATTTTTTATATCTTTTATGTAAAGTATTATCTTTAGTAATTTATAAAGTTAAAAAAAAATTATTTATACGGTTTTTATCCTGAATGTCTGAGAAGAAATGCATAATAAATTATATTTTATCACATCAAGTTATTTTTTCACTTAAATATATGTATTTTATTTTTAGATCCGTTCTTCCTTCCTAAAGAACAAGTGGATTTAGGTGCAATCAAATTTGTTATGAGTGGTGCCAACATTATGTGTCCCGGTTTGACTTCTCCTGGAGCAAAAATTGAGCCTGTTCCACAAAATACAATTGTAGTATCCTTTAAATTGCATACCTCATTATATTCATAATTTTATAATTGTTTTATAGTTTACCTAAGTTCTTATGTATTAGTAATTTTTTATACTCTTCTTCTTCTTCGTCTGACCATTCTACTCTCTAAGAGTTTTAGTCGTCACAACAATATCTCGCCACTTTTCTTTGTCTTAAGCAACTTCATGCCAATCTTCTATGTCCATTGTCTTTAGGTCTTCTGTCACTTCATCAATAATATTTAATTTATTAATAATATACTTATAATATATTTGTTAATAATATTTTATTTATTAATATTTTTGTATATTAGTATTTTCTTTAACTAATATTTAGGCTGTAATGGCAGAAGGAAAACAACATGCTCTTGCCATTGGAATAACTAGTCTTTCTACTGATGATATGTAATTTTTTATTCAATACTTTATTTTGTAATAAAATTGAAAATTCATTTCATAATTTCATTTCAGATTGAAAGTGAATAAAGGAGTTGGTATTGAAAATTGCCACTATTTGAATGATGGACTTTGGCAAATGAAACCTGTGAAGTAATAGAAATAAGCACTGTAAAAATTTATATTAAATTATGCACGGATTGAAATGTAAATCGTAAATTTAATAAGACTTCTCATCTTGAATCTGTGTATAAACAATTTTCAAATTATGAATACAAATAAATATGAGGGTTGTATTAATTAAATACAGATTTTTATTCTTGATGTTTTGATAAAGTTATTATAAATAGTTATCTTTTACTAGTATTATTATTTTAAGCAAAGTGGTGTAGTGTGCCTAGTAGTTTATTTGACACAGTTACACATTGCTGAAATGTAGAAATGAATTAGTTTAAATTAATAGATTATCTAGAATACTTGTTATAGTATAATTGATATTTATTTACATTTAAAAAAAAATCATCATAGACAAGGTAAAAATGACAATGGCAAATATAAGCTGAGATTCTGTACTGAGGATATATCTGAAGTTGGTGCTGACGATCAAGTTTATTTTTAATATTTACTGTTGGAATACTATTTAGAATTTTACAACCTATAAATTTGGTCATTTATTGATTAAAAATAATGATTATTATTAATACTAATATAGTTAGTTATAATATAGAAAATTGCTGAATAATTCGAACACTGAATGTGCACCTTTGCCTAGTTTCAGTTAATGTGGCAATGAGGTAACTTATTGCTTATCAGCTCAGCTCCTTATCTACTCTCACTATATCATATTTAAAAAGAGAATAATGTATAAAGAAATTTGAGTAGTTTTATTTTATATATAATTGATAAATTAATAAATTACTAAAATATATGTTGTTCTTAGTGTAAATCATGAAATTTGAACAAAAGTTTGAAATAAAACAGTTTTTTTAATATATACTATAAATTGACTCAGTATTGATACTTAAAAGAAAACAATATATTAATCTATGTATTTTATAATGAAATAATATTTTAATTAAGCAAAAAATAATTGGTTAACATTTAATGAGATTTGAAATATAGTTGCTATACACAATACTAGTCATACTTTTAGATCTAAAGTAACATCTTCAAGAACATTATTTATTTTAAGAACAATGATGGATAAAAAAAATATCTATAGGTAGAAATATCTCAATGGTCAACTAATTTCTAAAATATACCCATGTTTTGAAGCGAAAGAAGAGTTTTCTTATTTAAATAAAAATGTTGATAAGGTTACTACTTGTTACTGTCTAAAATGTGTATTTTAAAAATTGTAGTAATAATAAGTGTTTCCATTTTTTTGATATAACTTTTAACACTTTTCCCAAAGACTTAAGAATAGACTGAAGAATAGAAATAGATTTCAGTTTCTTGATCAAAATATCAATCTAACCTATACAGTTGTTCTTATATGATGGAATTTAATTAGATGAATAATTCAAAATGGCATCAAAGAGTTTAGTTTTTTTACTAATGTAATTGATAGCTCAGTCATAAAAAAACTATAACATTTTTTAATTCATTGGTTGCGCTTGTTTTTACGTTTTACTTATCAAATATTGTTCAAAATATCTACCTAATTTCTCTTATGCGTTTTCATCTCACTGGTGAAAGCCCTTATGCAATTTCTCAAATAAAACCAGTTTTTATGTGCTTCTACAAAAATGCATAAGGTATCTCCAAATTGTATTTGAAGAATACTGTACTGTTGTTAATGGATAATAGCCCCTCCTCTGTCTCTGAGTTGGTCGGTACTTAGTTTTATTACTCAATGGTACTGCTAAGTGTTGGCATGTTTACCCTAGTCGACTTGCGCTCTAAAGCAGCGGTTCTCAACCTTTTTGAGTTTGCGACCCCCTAAAATGTCACCAAGATGTCTAACGACCTTTTTGTAATTTAAGCATTGAAAACTTTTATAAACTATTATTATTGTATTTATTTGTGTTTTACAAAAAAATGTATATTACGAGTATAAAAGCCGATTGGCGTTAATTAATAGAATAAAATAAAAATTATGTAAAATTTAATATTTTTTTTTAATTTAATGACTTTTTTTTGCTGTTGTTGATTGGAAATAATTTTATCAATCTTTGGCTCAACAGATTTGGTAGGGCGATTCTCATTGTTGGCGATATACGAGTATTCAACCGATTTCTCGATTTAATTTTAATTGTAGTCATCGTAGATAATCCTTATTCGAATAAGTAAGTTGTTGAAAAAGGAATTAACATTTTTAAGCTTCTGCTCTTAATGCTAGATACTCATTTTGAATTATGATCCAAAATTGACTCATATTTACAAATTATTAAAAATTAGTGTTATAAATAAATGGTTTTTATCGACTATCGGACGCACAACTGCGGACTATGCAAAAAAAATAATGTATACCTATATATAAGTTCAACGATTTTTGTTTTCACTTGATCGACCCTAAAAAAATTGTTGGCGACCTCCCCCCCCCTTGAGAATCGCTGCTCTATAGGATAAATGACTATTTTATTTTTTTATTAGATTAGTAATGTCTATCATCATTTTTTTTTAAATCATTAGGTTAGTGAAATTATAGAAATTAACACTGAAAAGCTGTTCAGAAGACTAAACTTTAAAATATGGTTCTTTTCAAGTATTATAAAAATTATAGTAAGTTTTTAATTGTTTAAGTAAAAATTAATAATCTTTATGAACTTAGAAAAATGTAACTTTTAAACTTGTTTTCGATCGAGTTTATTAAGTTTTTTTTTAACAATATTATTGCCTAATTTGATTAAGAATAATTTTTAGAATTTTAAGCATTGTCTAAAATCAAATTTAATAACTGTACCTATCTAATATATTATTATATAACTAAATTGAGATTAAACCAGTTGAGTGTTAGTAAATAATGAGACATTACTATGAGTTAAATTCGTTTGGCTTACAATTTTAAGCAGTTTTATACATAACGGAGGATCAATCTTTATTTATTTAATCATCTCGTGTTAATGAGAATTTTTGTTAATAAATTAAAAAAATAGAATTGTATAACTTTGTGCCAATTTAAAATTACATGAATATTATAAGAACATAATTATCGGATACATTTTATTTTTTTTTTAACATTTATTAGAAATATACAATTTGTAAAATAGTATTTACAATAAGCATATGAGCGTACCTATAGTTAATACAAAAACTATGAATACATGTGGTGAGTAGTTACCCAGCAGTAACACTCGACGAGATTTTTGTTATGTTAGTTGTGAAGTTTTATTTATTTGTTTATTATTAATTTAATTAACCATTTAGCTAATTAAGTCGTGACACCAGCGTCTCCTTAGTCTTCTTGGGGGGTGTCCAGGGATGTTTTCTGAGTTAAGTGCTACAATAAGTGGGTTCGGATGATTAATAAGACGAGAGCGAAAACGCTTGTAAGAGGATACGGCTACGTTGGTGACAGTCTGTAGTCCAAGATCAGAGTGTAAAGTATGGTTGGAGACGTAGAAAGACTCTGCACGTGCATTGATGATTGTACGAAGTGATATGAATTGGAACGTTCCAGTCTATCATCGGTATTTTATACCAAAATACTTATGTTCAGTACTTTTTATTATATCGTCAAAATGCCACCCAATTATACTTTTTTTTAGTTATAAATAGTTTTTGTGTATATTATTGACTAAAACATTAGATGTTTTTTTTTTAAATTCAGAATATTTTTTTTACATATTTATTAAATTTTTTTGCATATTTTAATGCATATTTTGCAACTTTTTCGTGCATATTTTACCTATTTTTGCTCCTACAACTTCCGAGCCCTAATTATAGTATTTAAAGAAAAAGACATCCTGTGGGAGGCGTTTTAGTCTACAGTTTCTTATTTTTTTCCTGATTTTAAAATAATTAAGTTAAGTTTTGAGTGGAAATTTTTAAATTGTCCTTTTATCTATGTGTCCAGGTTTGACATTCCAGTGTTGTTATAAAGCTGTTTGTTGCGCACGAATCATAGTGTTATAAGGGCTATTCTAAGAAATTCATTCTGTATAATATGTAGTTTTTTTTATAGATATTTGTTTGAGATACGCTGGTATATATAGGGCATGCGTGTAATATTAATAGTCTTATAATTGAAGTATATATCAGAAATTAATATTTGATTTAATTGTACTGTGTTTTATTAGGGTATATAATATTTTTCATTCTAGCATAGGCTTGGTTTATTTATTTTATTAATGTGTATTTTCCATGTTAGTTTTTCGTCGAGAAAAATTCTAAGATTTAATTAATTTTACTTATTTACTTAATTTATTTGACTGATAATGTATTTCCATACATTATATTAATTATTAATTTTTACTTGTGCAAAGTTAATATACCTCCTAACGGTAAAGGAATATAATAAAAAAATTATACATTATTAATTATCATACTCACTTGGTGATCTATAATAATTTAAAATTTATAAATACATGGACATGGTGTCCTACAACAATTCACCGATAGCAATATATTTTCACTGCTGTATAAAAATGTATCCTATATGTATTAAAAATTGGTAAGACTAATCACCAAATTTATATTCATATTATTATAAACTAAAATAAAAATGATATAACTACCTATTTCAACACCCAAAATAACTTTTAGAAATGTGTAGTCCCAGTTTAATTAAAATAAAAGTTTTATAAATATGCAAAGTAATAACAATAATGACAAATGTGTACGAAAAATTAGAACAAATTCTTCATCAGTCCTAGACAAGAAATAGTAGTCAAATCTAAAATGGCAAGAAGGAAAATGGTTGAATGAAATTTAGTATGACCTGATAATAGCTGTTATACCTATGAGAACACAATAAAATAATTCTACGGTATAATAGTTGAACTGCAAATGTTTACAATATATTTTTCACACTTACCTACATCAAATTTTTCTCGGATATTGAAAGTCCTACTTAAATTTGTATGTATTAATTTGTATTCGTACTGGACTGAATACAATTGTTTATGGGTACTAGTATTTCTACAAATAATTGTATTGTTTTAAATTTTAACAAGTTAATTTTCTTTTTCCGTATTCGTTTTCTATATATACTTTTACTTGTGGTATATCAAATCTTTTTAAATTCAGAACTGAAAATCACATTTAAACACATTTTTGAATAACTGTTTTAGAATTTTTGAATAAAAATAATAAGCTTTTCAAAATTGATCACCCAAAATTACATTTTAAACTAATTAAATTTGTTAAATTTGCTAAATTATAAATCACATACTGAATTTGAATTACCTATTTCAATTTATTTAAAAACAAAATCATTATTTCATGTTGGTACAATAATAAATACAGTGTTCTTAAAGAACGCGTTCCTAAAGAAACGATTCCTGTAATTAACTATTTTTTCGAGGAATTAATGAAGGAATTGATTCTATGTTTCTGTAAAGGAATGAGAACGTGAACGTTTTTAGGAATAGGAATGTATATTTTTGATTTCTTTGCTTTTCTCTAAAATATCTTTTCAACAGATTTGGAAAAAAAATTTCGTTTATCAAAATGTTATCAAATAAACGCGACGGTTTATGTTGACATACGGGTTGGTATTTCGATTAGGAAATATTTGATGAAATTGTGTAATTTAACATTTATTTTCGTGATTCACGAACAATATTAAAACAGATAATGAAAAGACCTGATATTTCTTTTATTTATAGATACCATAATAATATTTAGTAGTAACGACAAATATTTAAATATATTTAAATTTGAATAAGTAATAAATAAAATTATTATAATTTATAACCCTGCATTATTTTTTTATTTTTTTTTTGTCATAACAATATTATTTGAATGTTCGAGTATGTATTTACATACTTATCATGTAATGTAATAATGTATTAATGTATTTGAAATAATATTTTGTACACATTTATCCTAACGACTAAAATATTTAGGATGTATATTAAAATTAATTTATTAAGTTTTAAGGTAGGTAAGTTAGCTTTTGGTAGGAACGAGGAAAAGAACAAGTTCCTTTAACAAAGGAACGAGAAATCCAATGAGCTCCTTTTAATATTAATCGAACATGGAACTGAATAAATTCCTTTATATATGAAAGGAACAAAGAATTGAACGAATACCCATATGAAAGGAACGTTAACAACACTGAATAAGTGATATAACTTTTTTAACTGAAAATACAAGCTCTGCGTACCTACATCGTTTTAATAAAAATAATTAAAATATTAAATACTTTTACACAATTAATTAGTTATGTAAAAATTAATTTATCAAACCAGCATAACATAATTCTTATTTATTCTACTTTCCTTGTTCATTTACATAAAGTCAACTTTATTAGGAAAAATAAATAAAATAACTGTTTGTTTTTGAAAATATGATTTTTTTTTAACTCAACTACAAACTAAGTACATCTTATTATCTCCTTTAAAATTACATAGCCATATATTTAATTAATTTTATTTCATTGATATTTTATTACACATTTATTTTTCTTAGTACGAGTACTTTTAATACTAAACTCCGTTTTGTTTCTCTTAAGAATTTCAATTATAGTATTATTAATCAAACAACTTACACTATTAGATTATGAAAGTCCAATGTTGGATTTGTTACTTTAAAAAAGTAATAAGTTACCTTATTCGTTACTCATTACTTAAGTAAAATGAAATCATATTTTACGTTACTCAAATGAAATTGTAGTGAAATTATTTTACTTTTCAATGAAAAAGTAACTACAATACTTTACTGTTATAATTGAAAAAAAAAATGTATGATAAAATAATAATAAAAAAAAATAAAAAATAATATTACATAGTCCAATGTGCTTTTGATGGATTAATTTACTGCTGATAACAGTTTTAAATTTCCAACATCTGAGTCATACAATTTTTAAAAATTTATTCTATTGGGACCAAAGAAAATTTAATATTCCTTCTTCATATTCTGTTTTTAAATCTTAAATATAAAACTTAAAAATACAAAATAAAAATTACAATAGACCACATATGTGTTATACAATGCGCAAATCTGAAGGAATGAACTGTAAGTTGTGATGTAGTTAACGACAACCAGATAATTGTGTTTTGAGTTTTTTTTTTTTTACGAACCTATTATTAATTCTATAGAATTAGTTTATGGTGTTATACAGTTTTTATATGCTGTTGACAAATGTCTATATAATACTAATATTTTATAGCGTTAGGGTACCTACTTAGAAAAATATCTTGTTCAAATTTTGAAATTATAAATATTTCAGTAAAAATGTTAATAGAATTACATGACATATCACTATAAAAGTAACGACGTTACATTAACACGTTATTTTCGGTTACATATTATGTTACTTTGTGAAAGTCAAATAGATATTTTAAGGCTGGTTTACACGCTACGACTTATTGTACGTTTTATCGGATACCACAAATCGTATCAAGTAAAACGGAGCGTATAGACAGCGTACGTCTTATCGAATCGGAACTGAGATGGAAAACTGTGTAATAAGCGGAACGTTTAGACACTCCATAAAACGTATTATTGTCCGTTTAAGATATCCGATAAAACATACAAGTCGTAGCGTGTAACCCCAGTTTTTAGTTCGTCGATTGATAATATATTTTAAAAACTCATTATTCAACTATATGATCAATCAGACATACTATTAATATTAATTCGAATTATATATTTATCAGTTCAATGTTCATTAATAATAAACATACAATTTATTTATCATGAATTTCGATTATATTTGAGTATTATTATACCTCTTAATAAAAAAAAAAATCTGATGAATGTTACGTTATTTTATTGAACTATTTAAAGCTGTTGACTGATTATTGTGCATGGAAAATATTAATGAAGTTAAATTAATATTTTAAAATGCGTAGTTGCATAAATATATAATAGGTTTGTTCCAGCATAGTGTTGGTAACTAGTAATAATTGTTAGCAACATATAATCAACGTGCATGCGTCTAACATAACAAGTTTGCAACTAGTGATCTGCTGGAACGGTTTTTGGCTGTAAAAGTTTTCGGTTGTGGTTATTACTAGTGGTCCCTATTACACGTGAAATACGTGTAATTAACATACACGTGTATATGCACGTGTAATTATAAATACACGTGTACTCGTATTTAGTTAAAATAAGTATTTAAACACGTGTTTTAAAAAAAAATAACTTATGTCTGAGGTCATGCCAGTTTCGGGCTAAGAACTCACGGACCAGCATAGACAAATAGCAGTCACATTGTGGCCATGCAAAATTCTCTCCAAACAAATTTGTGTAAATTTGTGTAATAGTATCGACGCGTCGGATGATTACTGTCGCACTATCAGTAGTTGTAGCGTGTGCCCGGAATAGAATAATGTCATACTTTGACCCATATACACCGCTGTAGATAACCAGTTCGCGTATTTATCGAAGATACTAAATATTTTAGTTTGTTAAATATTTTTTTTATTTAGTTTTTAATTTTGACATGTATAAATTATTAAGGAATCTATTATAAATATAAAATAGATTATTTTAAGCAATAGGATACTGTTGCATAAGCCTTTATTTCTACACCTTAAAAATATTCAATCTAGGTAAAAAATATGGGGATGACCCGTTTGGGCGCAGTATAAATAATTTACGTGAAGATTGTTAACACGTTTGGGCGCATTTATGAAAACACCTTTGGGCTCAATAGGTATTGCAACTAATAATCGAAAGTTTTGGGTAATCAAATCTAATAAGTGCTTAATCGTTTGATCTGTAGACCATGTCCTAATCATTGAATAATACCACATAAAATATAGCTATAGATATTTATTTACTAGTACAGATAATATGTAATATTATATTGCTCTGTGTTTGCCGTTTGATAGTTTATGATCGTTGCAGTGTAATGAGCTCTCGTGTGTGGACAACGTGTTTTGGTGTTTTTTTTTATTTGGATAAACAGTATGGAATTGAAAATCGATGACAAATTTTAAACTCGAAGAGGTAATTTATGTGTTAAAATTGACGGCTATAAATTTAGCAAAAGTAGGGAAATGAAAGACGAAAATATTATATATATATATATATATATATAATCGTATTATTATTTTATACTTTCTTTTTGCGACCGTGATAAAACAAACGAAATGGAGTAGAGCGTCAGGAGTCACTCCCGGTGGGAGGATATTCCGATGTTGGACCCGAATGTGGACAGGGCACAGGTGTGTGCCCTGGATAATATAAATTAGTGGTGATATATTTTACCTTGGCCGGTACATTGTTTAATCTTTTTTTTAATTCCTATTGTTACCAAATTTTGTTACCATGGTCTTGTATTTGTTTTCCTATTTTTATTTATGTTTGTTTTTTTGTTTTGAATTATAATTATCTCTATGATCTAGTCTTATTTTACCGGAAAAATTATTTTTATAACAATAAATTATGTAAACATTTTCAAATGAAAATTTGAAAATCGAAGTTGGTCTCTTCGTTATTACAAATAAATAAATTAAAGTTCACGGTCTTCACATGTCCATCGTGAAAGACTGTGGCTGGTGACTCTTGCTACTACTAAATTCAGTTTGGATCAGTCCATATGGGATTTCCATACGAAACTGAACCCCAGTCGACACAAAGTATTATTTATTTAACATGTCTTAGTATTTCTAAATTTTATTTGTATGTATAACACAGGATTTCACAGAAATTATATTGTTTACAGCTTAGGCTTAAATAATAAATATCTAACTCAAAAGTACCTAGAATTTAAAAATAGTTTATGATTAGTTTAAACGTGAAATTAAAATTATCGGAATGAAAAAAGACTTTAATGAAAATTTGGTAGGCATACATACAATAATTATAAGTTTGATTATAAAATTGAAATTATTTACATTTATTGACGGGTTCTTTATTTTAATTTTATTAGAAATCAGTCGAGAATTTTATTACTTAGTTAAACCTTGACATATTCGTATCAAATTTTGGATTTACTGATAAGATTGGTTTAACGATTGGAGTAAGTCATCGAAGATCAATTGCCCTTATGTTGAGTTTGTTTAATAGTCAATCTTTTTTTTTTTTTTTCTTATTGATTTCCACTCATTAATGTCTCAGAAAAAAGTCTTTCTGTTTTTGAATGGTCTAAGGAGGAAAAAATATTTTATTACGATATTCCATTTCTTTTATTTTTTTTCAGATTAATATTAATTGCAACGGGTTTTACAGATTTTAATTTACACGTGGATAATTTCCTGTTACAAAAGTTGTCAAATAAAATCTTAATTACAATTTAAATATTAAAATTAGCAGTAGTTATTGTTCGGTTAGGGATTACAATGCTTCAAATAAAACTAATAAAATAAAAAAAAAGAAAAATGAAAAGAAAAGAAAAGAAATACCTTTTTCGTGAGTATAATTTATGTTAATATAAACTTTTGTGATGCGGAATTGTTGCACCGTGATTAATATAAAGTCAGTTGGGATTAATTCTAGACTCTTGGTCATTTGCCTTTCAATAAGCCACCCGTTTTCGTGTAAAAAAGAACCTACCTTTTTCCATTTTACTCGTCTAAAAAAAAAAAAAAACTTTTCCACTTTTATTCGTTTGCCACACACAAATGTAAATTTCCATGAATTGGGGGATAACAAGCGATTCTTTCTTTTATTCTCGAACGAGCAATGATGCTATTGTAAGTCATGCGTCTGAAATATGTTCACTATGTTTTTTTATATGAACTTCGGACGGTAAGAAAGCTTATAAAAGTATATTTTACTATAATTTTTGTTGTATATAACTTTATTGTAGAACTTTTTTGTAGTCGTATGTAACATCTGAAAGAATGAACAATAGATTTATTATTACTAAACCACCACTCAAAGTTATGGTTACATAATATTACACGTTTTTTTTTAACTAAGAAAAATAAAAAATAAATTCAGAGTAACAATAATAAAATTGTAAATATATCTATACATTTGATATCTACTCAATTTTTTTTATTGAGAGATAATATGTTAATAAGTCAACTTATTCTATCCAAATTTAATAAGTGTAATTTTTGTAACTTTTCTTAGGTGATAATTATATTTAATTTCATCAAAATTTATACTTTACATGTATATTGTATAAAATAGCCTCTAAATATGATATCTTTCAAAATAATTCATGTTTTAGCTATTTTAGATTGACTACTTTTACTAGTCATTATGGTTTTTATTTTTTTTATCGGTCATGATAATAGATTGTCACTGTTACGTGAAAAAAAAAAAATTAATAGTTTTATTTTAACAGATCATTAAATAACCAATGGTAAAATTGATCATTTTTAATTTTGCTATTGTGGTATGGTATCATGTACTAACATTAGTTCTGTATTGTAATATATACAATGAAGAGATTTTACAACGGACTACTTTCAACTTATATAAATTAAATAGACAAAAAATCGTACCATACACCAAAATTGAAATTAATGACTTTTTTGGAAAAGGGAACATCTCCAGAAATTAAAATTGTATAGGAGAAAAAAAGAACTTATTAACATATCCGGTAGATCTTCCCTTTTCAAAATAAATGATATAATGATACACATACTTTTTATATAGGATAATATATATATATATATATATATATATATATATATATATATATATATATTATACTATAATACTTTTACTGTAGGAACATGTGAATATGTTTTTTTTACCAAATAATGTGTTTAGATACAATTAACTACTTATGTAAAAATTTGAAAATGTCAAAATATTGGATATGTTCTCTTTTCTAAAAAATCCATTAAAATATTTTACAGTCGTTAATAACAATAGTTACATTTTATGTACTGTATTGTGTAAAAAACATGTGTGGTTTCTATTTTCGACATAATACGAAGACGTAGTCGAATCACTTAATGTGGTTGACAATTGTATGTGTTACGTATGTGTATGGGTTTTAATAGTTACATCAAAACCTTATTCTATTATTTTGATCAAATTTCAGATCATCGAAGATTCGGTCATACATGTAAAACAATTAAAATCATTATTGCGAATAGAGGTGTTGAAAAAATATAACTATAAATGTGTAAAAAAAAAAAAAAATTAATATTAAATATATATAATATGAGCATGTAGCAGTGCTATACATACACACATTATAATATATAGTGGTTAAAAGAATGATGAATGTTACTATATGACAATCCTTTGTGGTAAATCGAAAAAAAAAAATAAAAAGGGAGAAAAGGTTTTACCAATACATGAATGGAAACAAAAGCCAAACGAATATAACCGAGTATTAAACCGGTGTAAACAAATCTTTTGGACGATGTGCAAACAATGATAAAAGGAAATTCTTTTCTATTTTACCGCTGTTGTTGTGGGTTTTTTTACTTGACGAACAAATTTTAACTGACAAATACTGTTGGGAAAGAAATAATGTCGATTTTATTTCGAGTAAGATATATTGAGAGGAATACGAGACATTGTTTTACAACTGTAAACATTCGGTGCAGCGCATATATATATTATTTTCTTTTATTTTTTTTGATTCGTGTAATATATGAATTTTTTTCTACTGTAAACTTTAAATTCGTAAAAAGAGTAGAATAGTTGTTAAGCGAGAAACACGTTTGATGTAGCGCTCCAGGCCAATTTTAATCAAAACTCAAAAGATACAACGTCCTCTTCACATTTGCGAGTTCTTGAGGACCAGAATGAGCAGAAAAGAAAAGAAATAAAAAAAAAATACTCAATCCAAAATCATTATACTAATGGTTATAAAAGCTTTGCAAAGTATAATGTTTTTAATTAAAAATAATTACATTCCGGTCGGTAATCTCACCGCGCCTTTGCCTGCAAGATATGCACACATCGCCATATAATATGTACATTCGCATGCGTTTAAAGTGTGCTAATAACTCTCGAAACTTTGTTTACGAGATAAGTTATGTAGTCAAATGTGTACAACCTTTGACTACCTACCTCGCATTACCTATCACTCTAATGTGGATATGGGTTAGAAATAATAGGAAATTAATGTATCCCTATACACGTGGTATTTACGTACAAATATAGCTGATACCTATTATAAGTAATGTAATTTTAATCGTACGGAGGATTTTATACGCGTATAAATTAAATTGTGTTCAATTATTTTAACGACACTGATTATAATCAGTTATTATATATAATGATAATTATTATTCATGAAATTATTTATCATATGTATTTAACTGGGTACTTATAGGTACGTGTAACTGCTGGTCGTTGACGAGGTACATACTTATTCCTTCCAAAGCCTGAAGGAGCGATATGACGTGCTTTAACCTTAGTGTTTATTTTCATCATGCAAGCAATATCGTTTAAAGTTCACTTTTCAAATTATCTTTCTATCCTTAACTCATTCCTAAATCAATTATTTTGTATTTTTCTCTGCTTACAGGACAACAATCAATGCAAAAAGAGTAAGATGAATCCAGCTCGATTTCATTAATAATAATAATAATAATAATAATAATACTATACAGAGTGCAATATTAGCTTTGTTATTGTGTATTAGCCCTAATTCGTTTTCTGTGGTAATGTATAAAATTACGAAAGGCATACAAGGCAAAATACCATTAATAAATAAAGAGTTAGTAAAAATAAAAATTGTAAGTATACAAAGTATGACTTTGGAGAAAGATACCAAGAAGTTGAGGGTATGAGAAGACCTATAAAAATAAGCGGTGATAAGATAGGTGAACTCGAAAACTGTAAAAATGTAGAATAATTTATACAAAGAGACAGGGGCTTTGGCATAGATGATGTATAACATAGGATTAAATGCAGTTGGATAAAATTGAGGAAAGCGTCGTGTGTTTTATATAATAAGAAAATTTAAATGAGACTGTAAGGTAAATTTTACAGGAGTGTAGTGAGACCGATTATGCTATATGTTACGGAGTGTTGGGTGGTTGACAGGAGAATAGAATAGAGTATGAGTGTTGCTAAAATGATAATGCTAAGATGAATGAGTGGAGTGACAAAAGAAGATAGAGTAAGGAACGAATATGTAAGAGGCAGTTTTGGTGTACAGTCGATAGTGGATAAGATAAGAGAAAATAGACTGAGATGATTTGGGTAAGTGACGAGGCGATAGGAAATAACAGCAGTAAGAGTAGTTATGAAAATTAATGTTGGAGGCAAAAGAGAAAGAGGAAGATCAAAAAAAAAGAGATGGTTGGATACAATCGAGAATGATGATTCTGATATGAGGGCCGTTGGTGTGTGCATAAGGGATGTAGAAAATCGAAACAAGTAGAGGTTTAGGACCAAGGTTGACCCCAAATAGTTGGGAAAAATACGAAGAAGAAGAAAAAGAATAATAATAATATTATACAGTGTCTAAGGATGATTCGAAAAATTTCATAACTTTTGTACTATTCATTATACATATTTTTATTATTTTTTTTTTTTTTAGTATAAACTTAGGTTCTATGGTATTGATAATCTGCATTAAAAGATTTTTTTGAATTTGGAACTACAATTTGAAAGATTTAAATTTTATCCTACAGTTTGAAAAAAACCAAATTATCTTATTTATTATGTTGTAATTGTTATAGAGACCTTCTCTCTCAGAGTAACTCCCCATAACATACAGATTATTAGTAACGCAGAAACATTATAAATTAAAAATTATTATGAGTCAGTAGGAGAACCAATAATGATCGGTTGCTTTTCAAATTACACATGTTATTTTATTGTTTTTGATTATTTTCCCATAATTATTTGTTGTATTTGTCAAGATGACAAATTATAATTTTACTTTTTAAATAAAAAATAAACAATAAATATCAAAATATATTAATTTTTATAGTACTTATTTCACTATTTTATCAATTGTCAAAGAATTAGGATCCTTTTAGAATGTACAAAGTATTATGGAGCTACAGAAAAATTATAATCTGCTATAAATCAATAATAATATTTTATAATATTTTTTTACTTATTTTCTTCTGTATAACATGTTTCTAATGATTATATGTTCTAGTAAATAAGTAATTTTCTCACAATGATATATTTTAAATATTATGTTTAATAATATTGTTGGAGGATAACTATGATATTTTTTTTAATACTCATTTTATATAGTAGTTTAAAGTAAATTATTTAATTCTATAAACCACCATATTTATATAGGTATTTAGATTGTGATCTTCACACAAGCATCAAGTAGTATAGTTATGGCATTGTTTACGCAGTAAGTATATTTTCTGCTTTAATTGTCTATCTGTATCCCTAAACATGATTAATATCAAAGGAAACTATTGTAAAATGTATATTATAAAATTTTTTTTAATACTGTTAAATTGTTACAAATATTAAATATAATACTTACCAAATGTTAATCGAATAATTTATTACTTTCTTATCTATCTACTTCAATAACAGGATTAAATTTCAAATGCACAGTATATTTTATATAGGTATATAATTTCATGGAAAAATTAATCGAAATTACCGACTTGATCGAATACAATAATATTACAATAATTTTAATTATTAGATTCATATTTTCAAAAACTTTAAGAAATCAATTGTAATAAATTAAAGATAAAACTTTAATACATTTTTTTTAATTCCATAATTTTTCTAAAAATTCGTTTAATAAAATGATTATTTTGGATTTTTTTTTTCGAACTGTAGAATAAAATTTCAAATTTTCAAATTTTAGTTCTAAAAATTAAAAAAAAAATCCATCAATGCATTTTTTTGAAGTGGCCTTCGTATTTATTTATAAATGTTTAAAATAATAAATAGAACAAAAGTTATTGTATTTGCTGAATTATCCATGGACTTTCTGTTTATATTATACTCAATTGTAGTTATTATACTGGAGTACTTATAATAAACTTATATAGTATTCACTATGGTATTTGATGATAGACATGTTTTAACTTGATATCTTTGATACTCTAAACTAAATTTTAAAGTTATATGTAGGTAGTATAATGAACCTGATATTTTTCCAGAGTCATGACATTATGCTCTAGTTTCTGATTAGATATCTGAAGATATTTGTTTTACAGTGGTGATGGTTTATCATTATTTGTCAACATTTTTTTAGATTTTTAAAATTGTGTGTAACCATGTATAAGTGTAAAATTATTAGATAAATATAATTCAGATTGTCATTAAGATATTTCAAAATTAAACATCCTCATCAGTTTTTGATTAAAGTCATGAAAGACGAAGAAATGTTTCAAAGAATACAAGTAAGCGATATTTTTCTGTCTTATAATAATTATAGAACCTAATTGTATTAATTACAATACGTAATAAAAATATAATGATATAATACATTAATAGTAAATGAATGTTGCCAAACAACATTTCAATTAATTAGAGATTAAAACTAATTTTATTAAGTGTTATTTTTAAATTATACCTACCTACCTATAATTGATGTTGAAAAATATCTTGATCTCTTAACAATAATCAAACAATGTATAATAGTATTTTATTTATTTATTTATGGTGAATACGATATGAAATGTGATTCAAAATAATGATAAATACATTAAGAATGTAATATGGTTTATATTTAAACAATTTATAATTAAATATAGTAAAAAAAAATATGTATTAAACTAACAATATCATAAACATTAAACTACGTTGGTAGTATCATGATTAAATTATTTTATAGAACTAATATTATATATTACAATTATTAGCGAGAAATTTCAATAAAATTCCTGGTTTATAAGTAAAGAATTTTTTTTTAGATTTTCATTATTAAAACTATTTCAATTTTTTACTACCAATTTTTAGTTTTAAATAAAACTCGCACAGATGACATTTGATTTAAACAATGTACCTAATTTGTACTCATTTGCATGTCGTTCGGGGGTTTTGTTTTAAAATTAAAGCCAAAATACAAATTATACATGATGGATAAGACCACACCACATTTTGTATTATTTTTGTGCGAATCTTAATAAAATATTCTCATTATATAAGATCTTTTTGATTAGTTTTATTACAATATTTGGTCATCAAGTTTTATTACATAATTTCTTTATTTTAATGAATATTTTTCAATAAACTAAGTGATAAGAATTATTCTACATGATAAAAATAATACATATTGAATGATTTAATAAATTGACAATCATAATAAATCCCAATGTTTACCATTTTTAACATAAAGATTTATAAACTAAAAATCATTATTTGACTATTTTTACGTTTTAATATAGAAAAATATGTTTATGCTGTATATTTATAATTTTCGTTTCTAATTGAAGTTTAGGCAGAGACGTATTCAAAAATTTGAAACCTGGGTGCTAATGTTTTTCACCCCTCCTCCCACAAAAAGTATTTAAATTTTTCCATCTACTGAGTGCGTCGTAGCTTACCTTCCAGTAACCACCCGTAGGTCGTATAACAGTCTTTACTTTATTGTTATATTTTCAAGCGCTTTCTAACTTATTTGTTTTTCATTTATTCACTTTTTGTATTCTCTGGTGGAACGGTGGAACCAGTTCCTATTGACTATTTGAGCAACCATTTCCATAAAACAATTTTTAGTTGTTAGAAAAAGAAAGCGTAGTTTAAACTTTAAACATTTTGTTATCTTTATAAATTAGTCATAAATATAAAATAGGTTTATTTATTAATTATTATTATTTTATTTTAATTTATTATATTATGTTATCATATATATCTATTAAATATAAATTATAAATCTTTTTTTCGGATTATGGATTACGTATTGTACAACAAATTATAAGACTTTTTTTTTTTGCTTATTTACGTTTTGAAGGAGAAGTTTTTCGTTGACAACTTTTTTCCCCCTCCCATGAATATTTACAATCTTAAAATATTATCTTAGATAAAAAAAAAAAATTAACCAATTTATGTTATAGTTCATCAACATAAAATGGACTATGTAAAAATCTAAAGCCACCCCTAAAAAAATGTCACCCGAGGCCTCCTCTAACCCCCCATAAATGCGTCACTAGGTTGAAAAAGATCAGCTTTATAAAATGTTAAATAGTTAAAATTGAATTCAAAATTAAATGTCATTTTAAAATCTAACAGAAACTGATCATCATATTTTAATCTAAGTTTTAAAGTTGGTTAGCATATTCAACAAATTTTGCCAATACAATGGTAATTTTGACCTTTCTGTTTTTAAATTTGATTTCTGATATCCTTAGGTTATTTAACGTGTCAAATTGAATTCTGAGTAGATCGTTATTTTAGAAAACTTAAATTATATAGTCATGTAGTCAGATTTAAAGATCCATAATGTTATATAATTGTAATTAATTAATAATGCTTGAGTTTGACCTAATGAACAAATATTATAACTTTATTATAATAAAAATAATAGTTACAATAATAATATTAAAAATCTAAATATATTCTTATAGAAAGATTCATATAGGTTAAAATAAAATATATTTTTAGTTTAAACTTTGAATGAATTTATAAGCCTAATTAACAACTTAGTAGTGTCTAATAATTTTTTAAGTTTATTAAAATAGATTTTTGAAATATAATTCATATTATTAAAAGTACTAAATAATAAAAATACATTTTATAAACTAGAAAAGTGTCATTTAATTACATATTTTAAGTTAATAAAATAGGAAGTTTAATCCAGATATAATTCCATTGCTTTAGTAATACATAAAAATTTGTTCCCGAAGTTGTAATTTGCAAAATTATCATTATTAGTATATAATAATAATAAAATATAATATAAAGTAAGAAAGTTTTGTTTCTAAAATGTTTAATATTATATTTTTTTTCATATTTACATAGTTTGTTAAATTAAGTCTATTAACTCATAAGTATGGAATTTCTACTTCAAATAAAATTATTATACTTATCATGAAATAAAAGATATTGTTTACATAACATTTAAAGAAATATATTCGCATGGAATGGTTTTTTTGAATCAAAATATTTAACACTAAAAAAAAAAAATTAAATCAATTAGATGTATGACAAAATAAAAGTTAAACCTAGAAAAATAAGTTTCTACGTCAAAAATGGGTGAAGTGAGCGAAAATGTATGTTAAAAAAATAGCTTAATTTTTACATTTTATTATTAAAAATATTAATCTAAAAAAATGTATATCAACTAAATTTTGTTTATTAATGAGAAAAGTAAAATAGCTTATATGATGATCTTGATTAAAGTATTGTTAATGTTTATTTTTAGCATTTGAATTGGTTCAGTGTAACGATTTATAATTTTTATCAAGGATAATAAGCCGACAAACATTCATTTTATTTGTTACATAAATGTGTCATCAAAATCATATGTCACTTTTGTAGAGATATTCCAATTAATTCAAGAACTCTTTAACTTATTATTTTACCATAAAATTTGCACCAAAAGTCAATAAATCGCGTTTATTTTGTTTATCTGTTTCTGCTTGGTGACAGATATTGAGTAGATGCTAGACTCGCCAGTGGCAAAGGCAACATTTGTTAAACCATAGACACAGTAGATCTATGATCAGCGATGGATGAGGTGGTCGTGACAAATACGGTTGACATCCCAGTGCCGAACCTTGGATTAATGAAAACCCATTGGGCTTAGTTGATTGCATCCTCCTCGAGGAAGCGTTTTGTCATTAGGATCTTGACACTTTATATTAGTCAAACGGATCAGTCGATTTCCAATCTCAGATTAATACTGATTGAACTGATTATTTTCACATACGTGATTTATAAACATTTTTATTTTTAAATAAAGAAGATTGCTTTTTCAAATAACAATGCAACCAATTTAAAGCAGTGATTCATTGGATTTACTGAACCCTTTACCAAAGGATAGTATTTATCGGATTTTCAAGGTATAACCATTTTAACAAGACCCTGTAACTTCATTTGAACGAGATTAGTGGTCAGTTAGTAGGGTTTGACGGATGAAAATTCAGAAATCTTCAACTAAAGATGAATCGAACTGAAAAGCTTAATATTTCAAATGTATTTATTCGATTTTATCAACCAAAAAAGATGTTTTCTACTCCAAATATATTATTTAATTTATTACGTCTTATAGAATAATATTTATGACAGATTGTTTCAATTAATTTTGTTTAAAATCAAATATGTATGAATGAAAATATGTTCACAGTTAATATTTAATTTGAACTATCTCAAAAAGAAAAAATATATATGTTTTGAATTAAAATTTTTTTGTAAAAATAAAAGTTCTAGGGGGTTGTGCATAATATGTTATATACATTTTAGTTAAAATGTTTATGAAAATGTAATATTCATATTTATATTTTAAATCACTTCCATTTTCCATCAATGTAATTTTTTTTCTTTTATGATATGTATGTATATAACACGATATGCAATTGGATTATTCTGTTGAATGACAGTTGTCTTTCTGTTACAGTAGAGTAATCGATTTTTTTCAAATATTTTTTATCAGTGAATACTACGTTGATGTATTTTACGAAGATTGAGAAAAATATCGACGTCTAACAATAAAGTGCAAAGAAAGTCTTTTTATGCTGTTGTTTTTAAAAAGTATAACAATTTAAAAATAAAAAAAAGTCGCATGGAAACGGAATACGTAAACTTAATGAAGAGTTTCCTTAAGTTCTGTTGCCCCTCCCCATTCACTAACCACAAGAGCATGCGATCAAAACAATTGAAACAACTTCTTGTTTTATTTAATCAACAACTTTTCCAGCTCTCTCTAAACTTTTGAGAAACAAAACTGTGGAATACGATCTCTCGTTGTTTCCACACATACACAAATACACATACACGCATGTTGGTTCGTTCGTATATACTCTCGTGAAAATACGACAGCAAAATGGAACTTGTTCTTTTCCTTATTGGAGTAAACAAAATTGCCGTAGAAGAATAATAACGAGCACACCTGCGAACCCACACTATTCAGATCACGTGTTTGTACGTTATATAACTGGAACAGATCTTATTTGCGTGGTCGACGCCGGTTTGATTTTATTTGCTATAATTTTTGCATGTTTGAGTTTATAACATCGTATACATGAATCGTAATACTACAAGTAATCCTTTTATTTTGTGCTTATTGTATCAATAACCATGATCAAAATAAATATATTATTTAATAAGGTTACATATAATTTTAGCAATTATCAATCATATTTTAACTTTTTAAAATTTTATAAATTGGTACACAGTATTTGTCATTTTAAGAGGCAGGAATTAATATTATTAATACATGTTTTACATTTATAAATTGAAAATGTAAAAATAAAAATACTAATCGAAACAAATAGATATTTATATAAAAGATTTATGTATTTTAAATGAAAAGTGTTAACCTAATTAATGTGAAATGGATATTTTTTTGGAGGATGTAGGTTTTTGTGTTTGTACAAGTTGAAAAGAATGTCGTAGTATGTCAGATTTCGGATCTTAACTTTTATTAAACCGACATTGTTGAAAACTTAAAGCATATAGAAATGATTATATCTAAATTTTTCGAATGATTATATGAGTGGTGTACATTTTTGGGAAAGGTTAGATTTTATAGTGAGATTTAAAAAAATTAAAATGAGTCAAATATGAATAAAAATTTTTACTTTTTATTGAAAATTATTAAAATGTTGTATTGACTATCCTAAATCTGTTTATTAATTTATTTAGATAATTCATTTTAATATAATAATTTTACAGATCGAGATAAGTAAAAAATAATGTAGAGAATAATGATTTATTTGAGAATTTTGTACGCAATTAAAATATTGTTTAATATATACATATTAAATTAAATTAAATATAATACATTAAATAAAAGAGTAAAATTTTTAGGTTAGAAAGATTCTATGGTTAACTGAGATATAAATATGATTAAATGATATTGTGGTGTGGTCTTGAAACCAATGTATCATTCTTGAAAATATGATTCCTAGCGAAAAAGGTTTAGTGGACCAGTTTATATTTCTAATGATTGTTAAAATAGTAGTAGGGGCAAATTTCTTAGTAAGATAGGTTACTTGAAGTGTTGTAACCTTTGAAAAAAGAAAAAAGTATAAAATAATGTAAATAAATGGCATTAAAATCCCATTCAGCCTCCTTCTGTTTTTTTCAATTTAACGGTACAAATTTATCAAAATTTGTTTAAAATGATAATATAAGTAAATATGTTGAGTCATCTCGACTCTTCTTTTTTTTTCTCTTTCGCCTTTCTCCAAACTTTTTGGGATTGACCACCCATGTCCTAAACCTCTATTTATCTCGATTTTCTACATCTCCTACGCATACATCAACAACCCTCTCTCAATGAATTCTTAATCGTATCCAACCATCTTTTCTCGATTTTCCTCTTCCTTTTTTCCCTTCAAAGTTCATTTTCATAAGAAATTTTACTGAATTTGTTTTCTATAACCTCCTCACATGCCTAAACCATCTCAGTCTATTTTCTCTCATCTTGTCCACTATCGACGATACATCAGACCCCTCACATATTCGTTTCTTACTATATTTTCTCTTGTCATTCCACTTATCTATCTAAGCATTTTCATTTTCGCAACACTCATACATAGAGATGTTAAAATACCGTATTTTATTTTGTTGTTGTATAATACCATATTATACCGGTATTATATCAGTATTATACCGTATAGAACCTTGCAGTACCTCAAATTATTGGAAATTTAACAGAGGTTATAAACCTATTATTAATTATGAAATATGAATCATTTTAAAAAAGGAATAATTTAAAAAATGACTAGAAGGTCAGAAAACATTTAAAAAACACATAATACAAGAATTAATTTAATAATTTGAATTTAATTCGATAAGGATATTATTAGAATGAGTACTTTTCCTACTCAATGGGGAAACATGTTACGATAATAATAAATAATAATTTTATATCTAAGTATCTTTAATTGTGGTAATAACTAAATTAACTTAACTTAAAGCCTTAATTTTTTTTTATTATACCATCTGTATAAAATAATTTTATACTATGTGTATAATACCTTGTATAATACAGTTTTATACCACTGTATAGTACAAACCCACATCTGTAGTCATACTCTATTATATACTCTGGTCAAACACCCAACACTCAGAACCGTATAACTATCTACACCATATACTATATGGCATAGTTGGTTTCACTACATTTCTGTAAACTTTACCTTTCAGTCTCATTGGAATTCTTTTATCATATATAACACCCGATGCTTCTTTCAATTTCATCCAACCGCACTTAATCCTATGTTATACATCATCTATGCAAAATCCCCTGTCCTTTTGTATAAATGATCCTAAGCATTTAAAGTTTTTGAAATCACCTAATATATCACCGCTTATTTTCATTGGTCTCCTCATGCCCTCAACCTCTTGATATCTTCTTTTTCGGCTAATTTTATTATTATTTACAAATTAAAAACCAAATAACTAATACAGTTCAATTGAAATTTGTTGAAATATTTCACTTCATCAATATTTTTTTTAAAAAAAATGATATTTATTGTGATTAGTAAAATTTTTTATTCATTATTTGTAATGTAAACCTTATTTGTAAAAATTGAAAGTTATCTGAAATTTTAATTGCACTTATGTAGGGAATTTTTATGGTTTTTTTCATTTTGTTTATTTATTTTAAGTAATTATAATACATCTTTCTTTATTATGTTCATAAAAAAATGGTGCCTTTAAAATTATCTGTAACATAAATTTATTGATATTTCTTAAGTTAGTCATAGGTTTATTAGTTTTACATTTTTTTATTATTATAATAAATCTATCGCCATTGAAACAACATATAACGATAATTATAATATATTAATAATAATTAAATATGTAATTAATTTTTTATTTTAGTATACATTTTTATCGTTTTACAGTGATAGTACCATTCTTATTTTCTGATATAGATATTTACTATTATAACATTTATCATAATTTATAGTTATTTTTTTCGAATATTGAAATAAATAATTATTTATTTTTATACTATGACAATTTTTTTTAATTTTTTTTTTTTATTTAAGCTACCAATATGAATTCTTACAGCTTAACATTTACAAGTAAAGGTACATTATATGACAATTTTGATATCACCTAAATTTGGCAAATATAGGCATGTCTTTACTATATGTCTATACATCGAATAAAACATTTGAAATTAATAAAATAATTAACTGTGCGTGAAGATGAGCATAATAGGGCACTATTTTAGCAAACACATTAAAAATATATAGTATCATTATTAATAACCAATATTATTAGAAATATGGAATTTATTATTACACAATTTATTATTATTACAATTATTATTAAATGGAAAAAAATAGATTAGTAAATGGCTGTTTTGTCCCAGTTATGAAATAAAATGCATAATTAAAATGGTTTTATTGAAAAAATTCCTCTTTCAGCTAAAATTAATATGTATAATACCATTATTTATAATGTAAAAATTTTCAACAGTTGGAAGTAAGTGAACTATGTGAGCATATATGAAGGCATTTAATGTTGTCTACAATTCCATTGTATTTTTTGGTTTTATAATGTCGGTTTTTAATGAGTATATTGCAATAATACAATTTTACTGCTTTACCGGCTAATTTCCAATATGAATCGTACGCCAAAATGCGCGATAAATTGTATAACATTTTTATTAAACTGTATAAATCTATGGAATGCGGGTATTAAATAATAACCATTCAACTTACATTATTTTCACGGTTTCAATACAAAGTTTTAAATAATTTAGGTACAGGGATTTTGGTCCGTCGTATACTACCATCGTATAGTTATAAGTGAATAGATATATAAATTGCAGATGTTATATACAATATAGATTAATTTTATTGGTTTAGGTCTAAACACATAAGCCACATGCCCAGTTAATGAGATTTAAAATATCGTAAAAGATTTCCCGGTCAAGTAATTTATACGGTACGTTTTGTCATATAATCAACGATATCGACAGGTCCAATTTTATCATTTTGGATATTGCTTTTATTATTCCATTAGGTCTTATAACAATGGGTTGGTGTTACCGATGCATTGCAGGTTTGAAGTTTCCGAAGGACGAAGTGTATCGCAGAAATCCGTTTAAAAGTGGTATAGGTGTGTATAATATTGAAATAGAAACAACTGAACAAATAACTGGTCCCGACGTACACGCGAGTTTTAAACGAAAATCGAACAACACTCGCTAGTTGAGTAATAATAATATCGAAAACTACTCTGTTCCTGAGATTGCAATTAATTGTGTTTCGTAATCATATCTATATCTACTACTGCAACCACTACGGTTACGACTACTGCAACCACTACGGTTACGACTACTGCTACTGCCACTACCGCTACTACCACCGCCACCACCATCAGTGCTATTACTACTGCCGCAGTAGGAAGTGTCCACAATGTGTAAATTAATTTATACGGTTCACGGGAAAACAATGACTAATCCCATTAGAGCGGACGAGAGCGAGCAGCCGTCCTGCCGTTATTCGAACCTTTCAGACCAAACGAGCTAATAACGAGAGCATTTTCATTCGCGCGGCGGCCGTTCAGCGAACAAAAGGAATTGAAGACAATTGTACATCGGTGTAGCTGCTGGTGTTGTGCAGCGCAATCATTTTATTTTTCAACTACAACAGAGTTATTTATTTTTTATTTTTACAATTATAATAATCTTTTTTCTTTCGCTATATACGTATAGCATTATAGTCTCTTTACCCTCGTTTTAGTTTGAAAGTAATAATAATAATAATAATAACAATAATAATCAAAATACTAATTATCTCTCGTTTGTACGGATAATATGCGTCGAGGAATAAAAAAAATATAAATGGTTTGTTACCTTAATCGGTATCGTACTTTTTTAGGTATAATGATAGATCAGCGGTTCCCAAACTATGCGAAGTCTCAAATGTGAAGGCATGGAGTAAAAATTATAGAGAGATTTATTTTTAGACCACCTCGTTCTATTATTAGATGTATTTGAATATTTTAGTAATGAAGATTCAGATGGTTATTGTAACATGTGTATTTTTATTTATTCATAGGAGGCATGATAATTTACTTTTTGTTTAAGGGTGTCTTGAACGAAAAAGAGTTTGGAAACCACTGTGTTTGATATACTATAATGTTACCTGAGGGAATATCGTGGATTGTGAATGACGGGTATTTATTTAGATAATATAAATGTCGTCGTTAAGGGCCATATAACTTTTTGATATACTTACCTACGACACTAACGTACCTATATTGCCTACACAAGGCGCCGAATAACTGCTATTTTACTGAAGATAATATTATTTTTCATTATAAATATTTATTATTGTGTCTTTGTAATTATGTAATGCTAATTTTGATAAAATCAGGTGAGTATTAACTAAATGAATTAACATATTTTTTTTTATTTGTTAAGTTAAGCTAAAAAAATTAGAAGTATATAACAGTATCAAGTTACCATTTTTTACACTTACATATCATAAGTTAAAAACTAAGAGTAAAAAAACTTTAGTTTGGTAAAACTACGTTAATTTATGTTTTAAATTGTCTGTAAAATGAGTATTGTACTAACTTATTTTGACGATGTTAATTTTATGAACACAATATATATAGACATAACTAGAGATCGGATTTTTATGATTTTAAATATTTCTATGTTTCTAGTCTATGCAGTTAAATGAGAGTGATAAATCTTTACAATTCACAAAACACAGAATTCACAAGAAAAATTTATTTTGAATAAAAAAGTATATTTTAGGGGTTAGTGAATATTTTAGAATATTTTTGTAATATCGGCATAATATGAAATATGTTCATTATATTATAATGATCTATGTAGATTATCTGAAAATCAAGTGTTAATTAAGTTTTTCAATATAATTAAGTGTGAAAAGTTTGAAAAAACATGCTGAATTTTTATAAGAAAAAAAAATAAATGTTCCAGCCTTAATGAAATATTTTCGAGAATAATAAGTCACGAGAATAGTTGGGTGTAATTTATTGATCGTAAGTCTAATTAATAGTAGCGTTTATTAGTTTTAGTTACAAAATGCGTTATCATGTTTTAGCCGGACTAAGAAGTTACTTGGTAGATATTGGATATTCAGCTATAACAAAACTTTTCAAAGTTGAAAATAATAATTATTATAGCCTCACTTGTATTTAAGTATGATTAACAAAAGATAACCATTTAATCTAGAAATTAAATGTTTCCTTTGAGTTTTGAAGTTGTCTTATTGATTATATAAGACTATATTGAAACAAATACTGATTTAAACAAAAATACATTTACACCTAACAATAATCTGTGTACATCATATTTTTAAAATGTACAAATGTACTACAGATATCTATTTGAATAATTATATATATTTATTATATTATTATTAATTAATACAATATAGTTACAAAAATTAAACATATTTTATTGTAATCTAAAGTTATTATGACTGAAAATGACAGATTAAATATATATATATATTCTTACACAATTTAGATTCAATTCATTAATTTAGATATTAATCAAGTTATAAGAGTAAGTAAATTACTTATTTGAAATAAATTTGTTATTTAATTTTATAATACCATGAAAAAATATTGTATATCACTTTTAGATAGATATTATAAATTTATCATGCTTAATAAGGTATAAAAAGTTAAACTTAGTATATAAAGGTTATTTTTTGAACAACTTTATAAAATCCACTAAAAAATAATAGTACAATTAGTACAAATTGTACTCAAATAGATAAAAGTTCAAAATATTTAATTATAATATGGTTTATAATTATAATTACTTACAGGAAAATTTCTCTTTATATGATGTTTTAACGACTTCAAAACGAAAACGTACATGTTTTTAATGAAGTTGACGAGTATTTTAAATTCAAGTGTTATTTCATATATTATTTTTTTTTATTGAACAATACAGTTTTTCAGAAATACTTATAAAGTGTTCGGATTGTTCTATATTTCTACAACTTTTATTTACCTTTGTGTTCGAAATAAAATTGAAGTCAAATATTAAGAAGCCGATAAAATATAAGATCATATTATATATTATTATATACATCAAATAATTTTTATTGAAGTGAATGGGGATTTCTATGGTATAAATTACTTGTCAATTATTTATTTTATGAACTATACCGTTTTTCCACGGTAATAGGGTACACTTTACCACTAATTACTCTGTATATATTTTTCAAATGTGTTCGGGACATACAATTAGACTATTGCATCTTTAGTTTCGATGTCTTACAATTTTATTTTTATTATTTTAAACTCTACTATACATTTTTTTAATTTATATTAGGGGTTACCATTTAAAAAAAGTGAAGTTGTGTTATGCATGCGAAAAGTACGGGAGTAAAAAAAATTGTAAGTTATCGAAATTAAAGATGCAATAGTTTAATTTAATGTCCCAAAAACAGAATTGAAAAATATATACAGGGTTATGAGTGGTAAAGTGTACCCTGTTTCCACGGACATACAGTATACATGACTTAAAAATTGGTTTTCTAAAAATTGGTTTTTATAAATCCAAATAAAACTAAAATATATAGTGATTAAAATGAATTCAACCTTTTTATTTGTTTATTTCTTACAGTTCTACTCTATTTTTATCGTTTCAAACCATATAAATACTTATTAAGTATACATATAATATGCAATAACTGAAAAATACTTCAAACTTTGTTTTTTTTCCTAAGATAATTAGGATAATTTTCCTAAGATAAAAAATTATATTTTTTTGAATTCATATACGAAGAAAATTGAATACGGTTGGTATAAATTGTTTTAAATTTTATCAAAAGTTTTAAACGTAAAATTATATACTGAAAAAAATGTGGAAAAACTTCTATATCTTGTCCAGAAAACTATTTATAACAATAATATATTAGGTAGTTTTCTGTTTACAGTTTAAAAATGTTATGCAATCTATACCATTTAAACTATTTGACTTATTGGAAAACCTATAGAGCCGAATATAACTTTTTGCTCGTAAATATTTAACAATATTACGTTTATTGAACGTTAATTACTAGAGAATTAAAAATATTTTAATTTTTAATATATAGTATAAATGTATTTAAATAAAATTAAAATCAAGAAATTTGAATATTATAATTAATTATTTTACTACGATTAGTTTGTGTTAATGAAAAATTAATAACACTTATATATCGATAAATATGTAAATTTGTGTGTATGTATTTTGGTTACGTATTACAATAAATAATTTAGGAATTATTACCAATTTAATGTCTTTTCTTTTTCTTTTCTTATAGGTGATTTTTCTTAAAGTTAAATTAATATACGGAAATGTATTTATCGTAGTGATATTGATAATCATTGGGTTGTTAATATGCTAACTTTGGTACTTTAATTTTATTAACGGATAGTATTCTTTCAGTAATTTAAAAAAAACATAAAAGTTGTGGCTATTAGCACGGCTCTCTTCTGCAATCATAATTTTCATTGTTTTGACTAATTTATTTGTATTTCTATATTTTTCTTTGGACCCAAAGAGGTAAAAAACGTTGAAAAAATCTATATTCAAAAAACTGTCTGTTTAGAAAAAATTGTTCGCAATCAGTGTGACTTGAGGGGACGACACAAACAGATTGGTTCACACTCCGCTATCCGTTGACAAATGTACTTGGAAAGGGAGAAAAAAATTGCTCGTCCTCTTGAGTGTAAAAAAAAAAAAAGAAAGAAAATGACCCTCTGATTAACGAGAGCAATTGTAGCAAGTTAATTGAATATATCATTCATAGACACCCTATCCCCCCACCCCATCATTGTACCTGCTGCCATTCCCATCCGGTCCACGTTGTAAACGACACGCAATTTGCCTAAACCCCCATTGGATTCACCCGTCCAATTCGCCTACCACCGAGGTATTTATAAAACACGAGAGACGCCTTCGGTTTGCGACCATCGTCCATCTGTCCAACGTTGCATAATTTGAGTCAATATATGTCGGGCCAGCATACTCGTATGATTCCGAAAGCATTTCACTGCACCACCGCCACACGCCTTTTTACCCTTTTTACCCTATCTCTGGGTCACGTTTACTATTATTTATCACTCAATTATATGATCGTATAAATATTGTTTATGAGGAAGGGGAGATATTGTGTTATCAGTTACAGTGATGGCGGCAGTGGCGGAGTACTGCCGATGGCGGTTTTTTTTTTGTCAGAAAGCCTTTACTGAAGCCTGATCATCGGTGAATGTGAACGGAAAACGAAAACGAACACGTATAATTCGAACGGTAAAAGTTGCAAACTCGATAACGTAAAAACCATTAAAATGGAAGCATGTTAAGTTTTGCGGACGTGCTGTTCCTACGTTAATACGGTACTGTCGACGTGATACTAAGTACGCGATATGATACGTATATATTTGCATAGAATTGTAATATGATATAGCTACGTTATACGCGCTGTACCTACTGTGGAAGACGACTGTTATAATATCATACATTTTCGATAATAACTATTCAAATTTATTTGCATGATTTAAGAGTCTAAAATAATAACGTTATTTATACTTACGTTTGATCTTGAGAAATAATCTAAAATAATTTTGAATTCCAATATTATAGAATTTTTTATGAAAACGAAAATATATTAATACAAAGGAAGAGAAGGAAAAAAAAAAATGCTTCATTAGAATGGAGAATTGAGTTTTCAAAAGAATTCATAAATAATTATTTATACGCGAAATATCTTCAGACAGACTACAGGTCACATGAATTGGATTTATGCATTAAGTCAATAGTCATAAGATAATTGATTAATATTTAATAAAAATATTTAAGAAAGTGTAAAAGTATAACTGTACGAAATAGAGTGGTTTTTTTTTTTTAAAAAGATACATTCCTGATAAAATTATATTTGGTTAATTTACGACGTATGAAAAAATATAATTAAAACCAGTAACCTATTTGTAATACGATTAGTTTTATATATGATGCATATACGATCTCACATATTTCAAAACAATTTTGAACAATGAATTTAGTTATTTTTTTGTTAAGCCCTATACCAAAGATGTGTGTTGTATAACGAGTTAATGAGTAATTTGGTATAAATATATTTTATTCTATAATAATGCGCAGAAAATTATTTGTTTACAAAATTTTAGCTTAAAAGGTATTCTTATTTTCTAATTTTAATTTTGTTGTGTAATCTAAAATTTTAATGTAAAATATTATTTAAGTTTCATTATTGTAGGACTTTACTTCAATTACAATGATTAAAATAAAACGTTGATAAAATTTTGTTTGATTTTATGATAACAAAATAATATTTATAGTATTTATTGTAACAAGATAGCATTGATACACATTTATATACTTAAAATAGATATTGATTCTGAGAACTGGGAATTAATAAATTTTAGAAAAGTTGTACTTGAAAAGACTTTATCGGAACTAAACCTAAGATCCAATAATAACATTCCCTCGATAAACAGATAATTGCAGTAAAGGCAATGTTTAAAAATTAGAAAACTTTACTACAATAAAATTAAGTTTACTGCCAATTATTATTTTTATAATACTGCAGCGTTCATTTTCGGCACGTAAATAGTAAGTTGTTGTAAGTCTAATGAAAAAAATACAAATATCGTATGAATTGTTTTGATAAAACTGCTAAAATGTAATTTTTGTTGTAATTGCGCGTTTGTTTGAAAATAATAATTGTATTGTCACTAATTATGAGTTTTGAGTTATTTTTTCCGCTGAAAGTAAACATTTTAAATGACGAATGAACTATTTATTTAAGAACGGAAATAAAAATGGTTTACTTAAATATTTTCAATGTACACACAAACGTACATATTATTAAGTATACATACAATAGATTTATATTATATAAATTTAAATTTTTATAAATTTTATAATATAATTAAAAATGCATTCAAATATTTAGACTATATTATTTATCGCATGCAATCGTCAGTAAATTGAGTTTATTATTTGCATAAGGAATATTTATTATTATTCTTATTACAGAGTTATGAGTATGATTTGTATACAATATTTTTACCTGTTAAGGTTTCAAAACAGCAAAGATTACTTTTATCAGAATAATTATATTATGATAAGAATGTTTATAAAAAAATCTTAAATAATTTTTTAATCTAAAAACTACGTTCGTTAAAAATATTTAAAACAAAAAAAATATTGATATTAATTTATTTTTATTTTATTTTTAAATATTTAGTTTACTAATATTTTAGTTATACCTATATTAAATATTCGACAATGGTACGTTTCTATGTTGATAATTTCCAACAAAATTACTATGGCACTATCTTAGGCATCTTAAGATTGTTTTTAGGTTAAAGTTTCATCATCAGAAATATTGAAAATTAAATTGTTACAAATCTAGTTTATACTTTGAATATTACAAAATTGATCAAAAATTGACCGATTCATTAAAAATGACATGATGGATCAATCATCTACTATACAAATGTACTGAGTGTGGTAAACCAATTATTGTTTTTGTGAATATAATGTTCAATTCTAGAGTTTTAAATAAATTTGGTCATAAATATCGATCGTGTTAGTTAGCATTTCTATTATTAAATTAATGAAAATCGCTTCGTTAGTAGCTAGATTGTAAAATATTAATTTACGAAATATAAAGTAATAAAGTAATACAGCTTGGGAACTCTGGCCGTGGAAGTTGGAAGTCTTGAATTAAACAGTGGTAGTGGAACAATAAATCCACACGGATTTAATAAAAACGATTAAAACCGCTCAAAAGAATCTCTGGAGCTATTAACAAATTCAATAAGTCGTTTTAATACGAGAGTTGCATAGGAGCGTCGGTGTTATTTTTGCGGCACTAGCTCTCGCGGGGTCGCGCTATCAGAATAATAATTAAACTTTAAATCAAGAGTTTAATGGATGTATAATGTTGGCTTTGCGTGGAGAGTCGGCAAAACAAACGATATCGGTACAGAGTGCCGTTGAATTTGCAGTGGTTGTATGGTGCATAAATAGAGGAATGGATAAATATACGGTTAGTACCTCGTCTCCTTTCTTGAACTCTCAATAAGATATTCTTTGACATTGGCGGCAATTTATTCGAAGTGTTGTATTAAACATTAATGATTTGTAGTCAGTTTCAAAAACAAAAATAAGAAATTTAATATTAGAAAATAAGTCCTACATAGGCTCAACGCAGGCTCTTAAAATGTTTAATAGATTTTTTTTAAATAAAATAAAAAATTTAAACTCAATTTAAAATATTTGATTGAATTTGCGTTATTACTGAATAATAATAATTTAACGATAACTTGAGTCGAGCTGGTTAAAAGGTTAAAGCGTTTCCAGCGTTTAGTCTTTATGCAATGTCTGTTTTTAACTTATTTTCAATCAAAAAAAATAAAAATAAATAAATAAATAAATAAATAAATAAACATTGTGCATATTATACAAAAAAAAAAAAAAAATCAAATAATAGTTTCAAAGTAACGTGAATTCTATAGAAAAATATTTAACAAATGACAAAAAAAAAAAAATGATACTTATAAAACAAAATTGTATTTATCTTTTTCACAGAGTTTTAATATTTTAAGAGTGCATTAATACACAAATTGTGTATAAAAAGATACACTCTGTGATAGTAAACGTATGAATTATGACTTTGTTGTTAGCTTAAAGGAAATAAAATAAAAATACATATTCAAGAGACATTAAATTATACTATACGCCTGTAAAAATGATAAAATCTCTTCCTGTAATTTTTTTCGATTTATTTTGTGAACTTGTAGATTAAGGATTATGAATTGCATTATTTTTTGTTTATTTTCACACAGAGTTTTATGTATTTCAAATGCACTAGTTTACATGACTTATGTTATTCTAATCTAAAATATTCTTTTATGATTTTGTAGTGATTCAATATTGTTCAATGAAAACAGAACGTTTTAAAATTTCTAATTAATAAAATACGCATGATGAATGTAAAATTAAATTAAAATTTGACTATGAGAATTAAACAAGATTCATATGTAATGGGTTTGATTATTACTTATTTATTTTTGGTGTACATAAATGAATCGTCATTCATTCGCAATAAAAAATTTTTATAAGTAAACACCGTTAAAATTGTAATATTATGCATCATATGATTAGTGAGGACAGTATAAGATAAAAAAAACAATCTTTATATTGGTGATTTGCCAACTGAACTGGTTGTTATGTTAAGGCTTAATTAATATCTAATTTTGGAGGTCGGTCGTCTCTGAAGAATTCTTTTGCGGAAAAACGAAAGAAATATTTCAGTTGTAAAACTTTCAACACCAATCTAAATATACATAAATATTATTAGACACATTAAAGTCATATTTCATACATAAAATGAAGTTGGTAACTATTATGATATATAACTACTAACTTTTATCTTTAAGATTTATAGATTGATTTTGTATAGAAAAAATTAATAACATAGTTACTCCAAAAATTCTGAATTTTAAGAGTAAAGTCTAAATCTATAATTGATTTTTTATTTTTGTTGTTGATATTTTATTATTTGCTTCTAATTATGAAATTATACTTATATGATATTATAGTATTTTTTGTAAATTATATTTTATACATTTTGTATGAGTCAGCAAAATTTTAATTTTAAAATTGAAAAACCACGAATGTCATTATTTTAATAATTATAGCTCTATTCAGTAATGGTTTCAAATAGTGGCATTGTAAGTTTTTGGAGGTCCATGGAAAAATAAGTGCAATATCCTTACACCTAAATATATCTAAACATTTAAAGTTGATAAATTGTGGGCCCCAGAATTTTATGTGCGAGGCCCTAGAAAATTACATAAGTTGCCTGCCTTCTAACGACGTCACTGGTTTTTATAATATTACTTGTAACGGAATAAATACTATTTGTTAACATAAATAATAATATTTTAAAAATAAACCAGTAGAATATTGATAACTATATTATAAGTATTATTATTATTATTATAGAGATAATTTTTGAATAAATTACAGCCAGATAATTATTTAAACCTATTTGAATATTAGCAATTGTATAACACTTTTTCAATTAATATACAATAAATTTACCACGAACGGGTTTGATTTCTTTCTAAAAACGATTTTAAAAATCATATAAGTTAATTTATTGCATTTAATGATACTGCATAAATTTATATTAGATTAAGTGTTCATAGTATTGATATCATGATGGAGTGACACTATATAACCGTATAGCGTATTTATGTTACACACTAAACCTTTATCGATGGATTTTTTGCGTCAGAAAAAAGTATATAAATTACATCTAAACCCCTTAATCTATTGCATGAGTTAATGATAACAAAAACAATTTCGTTATTTCTATGCTACATGCTACACTTAACAGTAAAATGCTTTTGAGAGCGACTTTTCTGAGGTCAAAAAGAGCAGCTTTATTGTTTTTATTGAACATTTCGAGGTTGCTATATGCATAAACTAAAATATGTAATACGATTTAATTAAGGAATTATAATCAATTATAGAAGGACTATTAGGTATATCATAGATTAAAATGAATATTATTCAATTTATTATATAATACCTAGTTAATCTATTGGTTTATAATATTTATTTGTTAAATAAAAAATTGGAACAAAAAAGTATAGTGTTATAACGTATCTATTTACACATATGAACAGTACATTCAGTATACTCAGTAATCAGTACATATAGCCACATACTATATGAAAATATAGTCGATTTTCTTTTAGATTGTGGTACAGTCATAAGTGCAAATAGTGTTTAAAATTTGGGGGACTGAAGCTAAGGTCTTTACTGGATACTTTTACCTCATAACAAAACTGAAAATGAAATCCTTAGTTTTTTTTTTTTTTTTTGAGAGAGGCTATAGCAATTTTAGGAAGGCCTAAACCCTTTATTTATAAATTTATGGGTAAAGAGGTCTTGTTCATTCATGTCATATATATCCACCACGTATTTGTTCCTTTTATATTTATTTTTGTTTATTTTTAAATTTTTTAAATATTTTTTTTTTTAATGCCAAAGAAGATATGCACGACCACTATATCTTTACAGTAGTTCATTAAAATAAGTAAAAAAGTAAGCAAAGTATTTTATACAGTATACAAGGTTGTATTTTCAATAGATTATGGAGGTCGTTCCAATATAAAACAGCATATAGAAAAGAGAAACACTTGTCAGCCTTATTTAGTTCTTGGAAATGTGATAAAGTGACATCATATTTCATTAAATAAGAGCTATCTGGTTTAACAAGTGAGGAATTAAAATGCAGCTGAAGAGATAATGTTTGCATTTCATACAATTGTACATAATTATTATTTTAGGTCAATGGAATGTACTGAAATTTTAATAAAAAAGTTTGCACAAAGAAAATTTTTCTTGTACGAGTATTAAGTGTTCATCAATTATCCTGAATATATTTGGCTCCTTTCGGAATGGATCAAATAATAAACGAACTGAAAACTGTTAATTTTGAGACGGTTATGATTGATACTTCAAATCATGAACATTTTAATAATTTTACCCATTCTTAATTGATATTTTGATTCTAAAACAGAAATTCAAATAAAAGTGCTAGAATTCGTAAATTTAAAAGGAGAAACTGCGGATAAATTATTATCTTATACAAAGAAAACTTGAACATAATATAAATTATCTCAAAAAATGATTGCGTTTTCTGGGGATAATTGTAATAACAACTTTAGAGGTACTGCAAGGTGTGAACTAAAAAATGTTTTTCCGTTTTCAAACAATAATTAAAAAAAAAACTTATATTTTTATGTAATTAGTTGTACTGCTCTCATTTTTCAAAATGTAATGCAAATAAGTATGGATATCTTATATATTTTTATATCTTATATGTCACCTATTGCTATTGAATGCATAGTTAACAAAATATTTCAACTATTTCATATTTATATTATTAAAGTAGAAGCATTAAAATAATGTTATGATTTTACAAATACTCAAAACCAAATCATCATTGGATGTATTAAAAAACGATAGCTATCTTAACAATTGAAAGTTTCTAGAATTATTGAAATATATCCAGCTTTAAAATTATACTTTAATTTTCAGAATAATTTTAAAATCGTTTTTAAACAATCTCTTTTTAACGTGTTAATATGGTTTAATTCGTAAAAAATTAATAAAAAATCTTCTGTAACACCATAAAAGAGGAAAACAAATGTGCATGTAAAGTATCAAAAAAATTGTACTAAATACTATATGGAAAAATAAAAAATAGACAAACAATAATATTTTTAACTTCCAGTGTAAATATGCTACTCTTAGAATTAAAAATAAAAAAATATATTTACCCAAAAAATCAATTTATGGATTGAACTGACCAGTTTTATGACAAATTTTTGTTTTATATAAAGATGTGGGGAAATTCTTTTAATAAACAAAAAATATTTTGTTGACTATTACTAGAAATGGTAATAATATATAGTAAATAGTTCTTATATAGTAATGGTTACTAATTTTTGTTTTTGACTAATTTTTAGTGTGAATTTTTTTACTGGAAAATTTCTATTACAGTTTCCACGTTGAAAATTTAAACGATTCAGTTCACTCAAAGTTTTTGTTGTTTTGATAGAAAAAACATCTAAAAATATTCATTCGATGTAAAATTACTCATATTAGCAATGAGAAATTATTTTGATAATTGCACTTCGTTTTTACTTGGTGTTATTAATTTATACGTTATACTAAAAAGATTAATTATTAAAAATAAAAATAAATCTTATTAAAATCACGAAAATTAACATTTATATAAGTCCTATATGCATTAATAATTATGCATAGTAGGATTTGTAAGTATTAAATATATATATATATATATATATATCAATGTACTAATGTATATTTAATTTTGCAATTTTAATTATTAGGATAGGATTGTTTTCAAGCATATCATGAATTCAATACATTAAATATTATTACATTATGTATTTTTTACGTTTAATGTTATAAAACTTTTAAAGCTATAAAATTATTCGTTCAATGTTATTAAATATTTGTTTTTTTTAATTTAATTTTTCTTTTATGTTCGCCCGTTACTTTTACATCGTATAAAATAGACGTCGTTCCGGACGAATGATTTGTTCTAGATTTGAATTTATTTATTCGATAAATTCACAAATATCGGTGTATACTAGAGCTCTTCATATACGTTTCTCATGAAATACGTATTCATCCAAAATACATATCAGTTTTTATAATGATAAAATAAGTAATTTTGTGTTAAGCACTTAACGTTTTTATAAAATATTCTTTGTACATAATAAGATAAGGTTCCATGTTTTTATTTTGATTTGACACGTTAATTTCAATAATTCATGTGTATTAAGAGCTCGAGTATTTACATTAATACTCTGTAATACTATTATATTATAACTAGAGACCGGATTTTCGTGCAGTAAAAATCAAAAAAATGTGCAGTTAATAACTTAAAAATTGCAAAAACATGCAATTAACTGCCTTAATAGTGCAAAAATGTATTTTTGGCCTAAAATCGCTTAATACTTACCAACATTTTGTAAACATTCAAAGTACATTGATTTAAACCCTTAAATTATACTTTATTTATCCAGTTTTTTACTCTATTACAGTATTAGCAATTAATAATTAAAAAATAAAAAATTTAAAAAATAATTAAAATATTGATAATAATATACACATTGTGTAAAAAAAAACATACCAACAGAGTTAAGCTATTTAATTTTAATTCTAACTATTATACATACATATTTTCAAACATTTTTATTTTTAAACCATACATCAAAAAATTTTTTTATTGAGTTAAAATTTACAATGTTATACATTTCAAAATTGTTTGCAGAAAAATTGTGCCTTCTATCACTCAATATGTCTTTTAATTTGGAAAATGTTCGTTCTACTTCAACAGAAGTGATAGGACTCATTTTGTAGCAAGCGACGATTGCAGGCTGTTGTTCAACATTCATATTTTTTGTACCATTTATGCAGTCGTTGTATTTTTTTATGAGAGCGTAACCTGTGTTTTTTTCCACAACGGAGTTAAATTTGTGAGCCATAATTTGTCCTTTCTCGTTATTTATTTTTTTAAGACTTTCTTCTATAGTTTCAAATATTTCAATTTGTTTATTGAGGGATAAATTTCGGGTTTCTAACTGGGTTAATGCCTGGGGAAAAGTTGACAAATGTGATTTTATGAAAGTCAAATCAGAAATTATTGACGCTGAAGTTATGACTCTCTTCAATTTTTTGATAGTCTGTACGTCTTCATCCAATGCATTAATAAACATTTTAAATTTATTAAAATTGTCCGCATAAAATAAAGCTGCTTCCAACCATGTTCCCCACCTTGTGATCACAGGCTCCGGTGGTAGTTCACATTCCATAATATTTTTATATATCTCTACTCGATGCGGTGATTTAAGCAATATTTTTTTACCATTATTTACTAGCTTGTTTACTTCTGGAAAAATTTCGCGGACTTTTTCTAATACTCTATTTAACCCGTGGGCTACACAGGTTACATGGATCATGTTTGGGTAGAATGTGTTCAAAGCTTGTCCAGTTTTTATCATATAAGGTGCGGCATCTGTTACAAGGAGAAGCACTTTATACTGATACTCTGAATTTTGTAAAAAAAAATTCATCAGATTGTCGTTAATAAATCGAGAGACAGTGTCATAATTTGTTTTAGGGAGAACCTTACAAGCAATTAAAAATGGTGTGGGATCAATTTCTTGGTGAAGAATTCCAACCAAAAGGTTACATATATAAAGTCTTCTAGCATCAGTGGTCTCATCGATCATGATGTATATATAATGTTCTCCAATTTTTTGGCGAATTTTAACTATAGTCGAGTCGAAACAAACTTGCAGATCCTTTTTTCTGAGTGTGCTCTCGTCAGGTATACTTTTATTGGTATATTTTTGTAAAAAGGATCTAAACGGTAAGGACTGCAGTTTGAAAAATGGTATATTTGCTCCTACTAAAGCCTGGCACAAATCAATATGAAATTGGTTTTGGCTGTTTGATGTTTCAAAAGAATCTGTAATTTGCTGTTGTATCGGTTTGTTTTTTTTTAGTTTTAATTGATTCTCGTGAATAGCTAACGAAAAAAAAAAAATAAAAAATTGATGCCTAATTCTTAACCCATCAGCAGGCGCGTATGAGCGCGGCACTCACTCGATTTGTATTTTAGCAACAACTGGTATAATTAAAATAAATATAAATAAAATATTATTTCGTGTTATAATGACTGAGCGAAGCGCTCATACGCGCTTAATTGTGTTACAAATATACACGCGCCTACTGACAGGATAAATAAAAATATTGTTTCTTACCTGTGTTACAATGAGCATCAATTTGAGATTTCCTTTCGCATCCGACTGATTTTTCACAAGAAGCGCAGAAGACAGATTTCCCATCAAATTTCAACTCTGGGTAATTTGATATCCAGGATTTAATTTTTGATGACAGACTTGACCCAATTTTTGGCATTTTAAAAATTTGTTTATACTTCTTTAAGTAAACTATTCGTAATGAAACAATCACGACACCGACGTGAATTACACTAACCGATTCAAGAAACGCTCAATCAAACACTAAGTCAGACAGAACTAAAGTGCTAATGGCCGGGGATTCCAAATTATTATCTAACTAGTATTTGCTGTCATTTATTTTTACCACGAAACACTAATAAATTGATGTTATTCTAAGAGTATATTATCAGCTTGAGTTCACTTTTTCCTTTTGTATAGTTGAAAACTGAAATATTATCTAGTTTAATTTTAAAAATGCAGAATATGCAATTTCATGCAATGAAAATCAAAATTGTGCAATTTAGAATAAAAAGTGCAAAACGTGCAATTTCGTGCAAAATAAAACTACGTTTAAATTAATCTACTTCTCATGATTCGGATTTATAATTTGTTTTTATATGTTTTAAAGCAAAGGAAAAAAAGTTGCAATTGCACGAGAATCCGGTCTCTAATTATAACAAATAGCTGATTTACTGAATTGATTAATTCTTACGCTTATAATTTTATTTTATATTTACAGATTTCGCTGACCGATTTTTCACTGTTTTAATATTATAAAGTACACTGTTTTAAAAATAAAATGTTGATTAAATATAAGCTGTAAATATTTGAATAACATATATATATATATATTTAGTATTAGCTTTTAACTCGATTGCAATAACATAAAGATTCTTAATATTTTCAATTCTATTTCACATTTTTATTACAATCGATAAACCACCTCAATGTCACAACTGTCAAGCTCACTGTTATTTGAGTTCAATGATTGCACATACCGCTTGCTGTGGTAAATGTGACGAAAACATTCGTCAGATGTATGTACTGAAGACCATATAATAGCATAGTAAAATGTGTGCACTATACCGATTATTCCAAGCTAACAAGCGTCCAGCTACACAAAAGTCCTCCAATCTTTTAGAAATTTCTTATTGATATACAAACTAGACATTTTTCAAACTCCAAAACAATTATTTATCGTTTTATTAATATTAAATTTAATCTCCTATGCAGATCTGCTTCTCATATGAACTTTTTATATTTTTTTAAAGGTTTAGTTTTATATTTCAGACATTAATCTTTAAAAATTCATACAGTTTCATTTATAAATTAATATATTTAATAAATTACATTTAAAAAACTTTAGTGATGCTCTTATTATCTATTATTTTTAATGTACCCAAATTATGTTCTGTGAATTTACACATTTTAATATTTCATTTATATTTTGAATTTTAAATATGAAAATTGTAACTATGTATTTTTGTAAAAAAATATTGAAAAGTTTGCAAGTCATTTTTGACTTAATTTTTAAATTAAGTTTCAACAGACAGTAAGTAATTTAATAGGTCTTGAAAATGTTGAAAAATTATTTTTAAATCAAATTAAAATGATACATCGTATAATGTATAAAAAAGAAAAATAAGAAAAAATAGAATAAAGTTAAATCATTAGAAATAATATTTATTCTTATGATTGTTTTATAAATTACATGATACATTATTTTAATTTGATAATTTAAAATATCAATTTTATTGTAACATAATTAAGTTTTTTTATAAATTACATCTAAGCAAGGATCATTATAAAATAATATTTCACAGTAAAAATATAGTGTTCAACTTATAGTTTAATTAATGAATGATAAAAAAATGTCGAAAAAAAATAAATTCCAATAAAGTTATTTCAAATGGAACGATACAGCATTATTACATTCGGTACGGGGTCTGTTTTTTATTCGAAAAAAAAAAATGGTAAAATTATCACGTGATTGTCTCTGTGTAACCACTGTAATCAAATTCTTCTTATTCTCCAGGGATTGAAGGAAAAAAACAATTAATCGAAGAGCTTGGTCTGGAGTGCATCAAAAAATCGAAATTTATTGTGCTGGACGTAAAACTGGCACAACGGTCGCCGCCCATTGATGACGAGGAGAGTATAAGAAAAAAATGGAGTAGAAAAAGCAAAAAAAAAAAAAAACTGCTTCAACCAAAATTCAATTCCCTACAGTGAAATAGTCAATTCGCTTGACGTCGATCGTGGGTCAGCAATTTTCTTTTCTTTTAGTTTTCGTATAGAAATTGTTCATAATGAAAAAATAAAAAAAAATTTACTTTCAAAGATTTCAAGCTTAGTAATAATTATAGAAGTAATATGTTTGAAAAAGCATATGGGTTTAAACTGGTTTTTGAGTGATTAAAATTGTATAAAATAAATACAATAGCACACTTAATTGCAGTAAAAATAACTGTAAAAACAATACAAAAATGTAAATTAAAACGATACAAATAAATATAGTGAGTAATTGAAAATGTATAAAATTATTGAATTCACTCTTCGATTTAGATCCTATTAAGATGCATTGCTTGAATAGCCATTGTATTATATTAACAATAATAATAATAGGTAAATATTTACTTGAAGGATATCAATTAGTAAGATATTTATTTTGTTAAAGGTAACGTGTAGGTGGTGATAAAATATTAAAATTAATATTGCGATCAAAATATTGAAAAACTGATTAAAAATTGATAAATATAATTTTTTTTTATCATAAACATATTATTGTTTTTAGAAAATTAATGTTATTTTGAAATGACATGAATGATCATTTAAATCAAACCATGCATTAATTGATAAGCATAAATCTAAAAAAAGAACCTGATGGGCCTCGCTCTGCTGTACAGTTGGGGTGGAGTGCAACTTGTTTATAGGATAAGTCACTATTACAATGGATTTGTTAAATTTAAATGCAATGATAGATATCATTGTATACGAATAACGATTCTGAACGGAGTTAATTTGTTTGTCTAGGATATAATACAATGTTATTTATAAATATTGTAAAAAGTATATTTTATTTTGAAACGATAAATATATTTTTCAATTAGGGTGGGTTGGCAGTTACATACAACGACATAGTTTGTCAGAGTATGACAAGAGTATGTAGATTATGTCTGAAAAATAGATGAAAAATTCACCAACGTCTTATCTAATCTTCAATTTTTATGAAGTGTACATATTGTTCTAAATTGTACTTTAATTTATAATACGACTAATTTAATTAGAGATAAAATTGTAATTGTTTCATTTTATTTTTACATAGGTTTACATTATTTTATTTCTTGGTAAAAAGAAGTTGGTTAATTATCTTAAACATATTGGAGTGTGTTTAATTGTAAACGCCACTTTTAAACTTTTGATTTGTTTTTTAAATTTCAGTTTAT
>JASXSY010003048.1:0-118246 GCA_034509805.1 Sipha maydis | reverse complement strand
GGTGCATGCAAATTAATTTGAACCATTGCTGGGTGGCCCATCAACTCCTTAGGCAGACGGTGTTGGACCAATTAATCAACGTTGTACTTGTGTCGGAGCAGCTGCGCAACCCAACGGATGATGTGAACTGGGTCTCTAGCAATGATAATAAGTGTGCTGTGGTCGTTGTTGGCCACTCAGCGCCTCCTATCGAGGACAGGGGCAGTGGAACAGGCTTTGCGTGGATCAAGTTGGGGAGCCTGGTGATCTACAGCTGCTACTATACTCCGAATTGTAGTGTAGCTGAGTTTGAGGATTATCTCGGCCGCTTGGACGATTCGATCCGTGTTCAACAGAATTGTCAAGTCGTGGTGGGAGGGGACCTGAATGCGCACTCAGCTATGTGGGGCTGCTTGAGGGATGACGCGAGAGGTGATCTCCTGGTGGACTTTGTCGCCTCGCTTGACTTAATGTCTTGTAATGTCGGTTCTTCCTCCAACTACGTTAGGTACAATGCTCAGTCGATTGTCGATGTGACCTTCACTCGGCTTGATCTGGGCTCGGAGATCAGGAATTGGCGAGTTCGATTGGACCTGAATTCAGAGAGTGACCACCGTTATATTACCTATGAGTTGGCTCGAGGGCCCCAATTTGAGCTGAATAGACCCCACGTGTCTCGTGGTTGGGCGGTCAGGAAGCTGGATTGGATGGAGTTGCGATCACGGCTCACCAATGTTCCACAGCAGCTTACTCTCCAAGACCCACACAGCATTACAATATTTTATAAATATGTAATCAATATTGCTAACAACACCAAAATATTTAAGATTTGTGTTTTAAAAATGTGATTTAACTGTTAACAATAATGATGCATTATTGTGACAACATTTCGTGGCAGAAAATTCCATATTCTGTAAATGTGTTCTGTTAGATATTTTAACAATATGTGATAGAACACATTTCTAAAATATAGTTTAATAGTATTGCTAAAATATTTATTCTAAATGTGCATCAAATATTTAATTGAATATATTGTATAAACGCAATTCTTCCAAAATATATTTTTTTACTAAATTAAAGAAATATTATTATTAGTATACATTTTAATTTAGATTACACGCAATTATCATGAGATCTCCCAACACGTATATGTGTTACACCCAAGTCCATAACTGAAAAAAAAATATGGGGAGATGTTTTTAATACTATATATATTCAACCATATACCATTTTTTTTGATTATACGTACATAACATACTGATTACACTGGATACAGTAGTCAGTAATATATACCCTTTAACCTTCAATGTCTGTGTCAGGTATGAGTTTAAGGTTAATTTTATCTGTTTTCCAGACCATTTGAAAAAATACTTTTAGTTTTGAGGTAATTAATAAAACCAAATATTATTCATATTATAATTAATTATTAAGTATTTTAAAACAATAAAATTTAAATTCGAGTTTATAGGATTATTTTTTTTAGCGACCAACAACCATTTAATTTCTATATCCACAATCAATTCTTATATACTATTAATTATTACACATTAAATTTAAAATCTCAAACAATTATTTTTAAAGAGTAGCTATAAAATGCCATAAAAACTTTTTTATTTTCAAATTAAAACAATACATTTAATTATTATTTACAATTTTTCTTTGTTTTTTTTTGTGGTACGATTAGTAGCTTGAGCCATCCACTTGCTAATTGTAAGTGATATTTCCATATCGGGAATTTTTTCAAACTTTGAACAGGTTCGAATAGCTTCTAATAACATAAATATTAAACATAGGTATAAATAAATAGTACAATCAGAAAGTAAAAGTATTATCAACTCTCACCAAAAATTATTTTGCAAGACTTCAAAGAAGAAAATTTATTTTTGCCTTTAAATCCAATATAAGAATAATTGCGTAACCAATCATCGAGAAATAATTTTTGCATCATGCGCCTTATTGTTTCTGGAATAGTTTTTCCAACAGAAAGTGATAATTCTGAAATCTAAAAGATAAGTTAATAACATACTATGTTGAAATTAAGTAATAGGTTAAATCTATATCTAAATGTTGATACTTACAACTTTATCTCTATGAGTAGAACATTCAAGTAACATTTCAAAATGTTGTAGAGTTTCCTCGTTATATATAGGAAAGTTTTCACTATTTAATATAGATACAGTAGTCAAATCAGAATTTCTTGTTACACCTAGTTCTTTTTAGATATTGTTAACATTTTCTAGCATTTTCTTAATTAATTCTGATACATATGATAAATGTTTAATATCATATTTCAAATTGGTAAATGATGTTCTTACATATTCATTGAGTCCTTGAAAAAATAAATAAAAATAAAGCACATAAATAAATGCAATCAACTATATCACATTGAATTATAATTAAATCATAGTGTTGAGATAAATAACTTACTATTAAAATCATCCAAATTTACTACATCTGCAGATTTAATAAGATTTTGCTTTAAACTTTCAGTATCCAATGGTATAATTTCATTGTTATTACCTTCAGAGAAAAATTAACATTAAGTTAATGGATAAGTTTTTAATCAACATTATAGAATATATTTAAAATATATATTCATAAAGTAAGTCTGACACAGCTAGTGGGAATAGTAGTAGTAGTAATAATAATAATTATAATAATATAAGCAATGTCTAAATATATTTAATTAAATAAGGTAGATATATTGTAAATAATCGAATAAAATTGTAAAAATAAATGTAATATTAAAATGTTTAAGTTGTATTTTTTTAATTATGAAATATGATATTTAAATTGAAAAATCATAGAAATTATACTTAAATAATATTTAATAGTATGGCAAATAATACATCATACCAGCATTTTTCTTCAGCACATCATCACTTATAGTAAATAGTTTGCGTTTAACTTGTACTTTTGAATCTGGAGTATCTTTTTTTTTATTGCTATTAAATAAATTATCAATAGTAACTACTGCAGTATTTCTATCTTGCACTTTCCATTTTCCAACAGGACTATTGATTACTTCTAAGCAATCTTAAAATAGTTAAAAAAAAATTACAACAGGAAAATATAGTATAATTTATTATAATGTAGTATTATAGAAATTAGTGGTTAATATACACATGAACCATATTTTCTATGTACTTTAATAATAATGTATTAGGAGTTATAAATAAATGACAAATTTCAGATAAACAAATGATTATATAGGTTTTAGTATGTTTTAGAGTATACTTTTTATTTATTTATGGAGGATTAGCGATTGTTAAACCTATTATTTTAGCAACTTTATACTTTATTAACATCAAATACATAGTCAAAGTTTGATTAGCTCAAAATAATTCATTTTTTTGGAATAGTGAAGAAGTGTGTAATTGAAATGTAAGTTTGATTGAAATCAAAGGATGAGGATAAAAATAATGTATTAAGTTATAACTTAAAATAGTAATTTAAACTGATCAACTTTAACTATCTGTCATATGCATAGCATTATAATTTATCTTTTTGAAAATAGTACATTTAAAAAAATTAATATTATATAAATAAGTAAATATATAGGTAGTATTTACCAATATTATCATTTTCCAAATTATTGAAATTTAATGGAGATGAGGCACATGCTAATTTATCACTGCTAAACACCAATTCATTACAACTTTCACGACCTATAGTATAAATTTTAATTATAGGTAAATTGATATTCCTCTTTAGTAAATTTTGGTAAGATTAACACTTATAAATATTAATATTAATTTAAACAATTTAATAAAATTTTTATAAATACTTTGATTGATATTTGGAGGCACATACAGCTTATCTTGGTCACTATCATAAATGTCTGTATTTTCACTGGAATCTAGATAATCAAACAAATCGCTATATTAGAATTAGGAAATTTAGATTTTTTTTTTTTATGTTATAACTTTTTTAATAACATTTATAAAAGATCCATGATACATGTTAATAAATTGATTTCAAAGTTTAGTGTATATTATTATAAGGTTGGTTATGATTATTGACCACTGTTGTTTTTGCTGTTATTATTAAAGTTCTCAATACAAATGTTTAATTATTATAAAACTTTACTTGCTGAATCTAAATCTGGTACAGAGATTATTAATAATTTTTATTTATGTTCTTAAAAATATTTTTATTTTGCATTGAAAGTTTTATTATTTTATTTTTAAATCAACTTGGTTCCTATCGATATTTATTGCATAGTTTATTATCACTTAGCTGTTTATACTGATACATTATAATACTACACATCTACTAACATAAAAATATATCAAATTAAAAAAATACCTGAAAATTCTGGTGCTGTATTTATTTCTTTAGATACACATTTTTTTGATATTATATTTTTGAATTTCTTAATATTTTGACTAGTATCTTCAGCTGAAGACAGGTCTGAAGTGCTTTGTGCTTTCAAAGCTTTAAGTCTAGCTTCGACATAAGATGCTAAAAATATTTAAAGTATTTAAAGAATACAAAATAATTTAAAAATTTTACATAATATATAATTTTTATATAATTAATACATTACTCACCAATTGGTTTTTCAGATAGTAGTCTTGCTTTAAAATAATCAAATTGTGGTTTTCCTGGTTTTATTTTATTTTCAATAAATTTATTTTTATTTTTTATAAATGGTTTTGGCCATGCACAATACCCTTTTTTTAACCAAGTTGTTGGCACTGCTGAGACTGAGTTGTCACTTAAAAAATGAACAATCAGCCAAATCCATGATAAAGGCCGATAAGAAACACATATTCTTTGAAAGGCTGTACATAGGCCAAAATTGGCTAGAACTACTTTTTGCTAAAGGCAGTCCATCAATCCCAACAACTATTTTTATGTCACCTTTAATATTATAACGTTTAGAACATTTAACTATTCCATCTTTTAATCCAAAATGAAAATAGTAGCCAGGATTAACAAGTCTTAAATTTGTAATTTTAGTATTAGAATGTAATAACGTTCTACAATCAAGTGGCAATGATTTATGGCATTCATGTTGTTTCAAAATTGATAAAAGTTTGTTAACTGTTGAATTAGGTACATTACATTGAACTACCCAATTGGCTAATTGTGATTTAAAAGTTTCAGAACTGTTTACAATTTTGTTTAGATCAGTATAATTATTAGAATGATCTGGAATTTCATTATTTGGTCCCAGTGTTGATAATAAATTAACAGTATCATTGTTTTTAGCTAATTCAAAATCTTTTTGAATAATATTTTCTGAAATATTTAACTCCTCAGAAGTAGATATTATAGTAGTATTTAGTTTAAAATTGTTTGATGTTTGATTTAATTTATTAAAGGAATGAACAATCTTGAGTTCTTCTTGAATTTTTCTTCTTTTACTACGGTAACTACGTATCATTTTAAAATCTATTTGAAATAATTTATATATATTTATATTTTGTGTCTTAGAAATAATTAAAAATGTAATTTATAATATTAATAAACAATGTCAATGTTACAAGAAACTAATTTTTTATAATCATAGTTATTTGACAGACGAAAAAAAATTTACTGTTTTTAATTTATCATAAAATTTTACTTGCATGTAAATTCATATTCTGATACCTCATTATTTTTTCTCATATATTTCAGTAATAATTAGGTACCGAATTTATTAATTGGGTATACAGTATTAGGTTTATACAGAGTGCAATTGTAACAAAATAATGATTATAATAACGTGGTATCTAATAACATAGTAAAATATGGTACTTACCAGTATGTATGTACGTAAACGGTTTAATTGTGTATAATATACAGTTTTATACTATAGTATATTATAACATTTTGTTTAAAATTTGTAATTCCGCAGTTGCATACTCTTATGAAACAAAAATAACAAAGTTTAACGGAAACAAGTAAATAAAAACAAAATATCGACTCAATATAGCGTACAGAAATAATTTGTGCAGTGGGACTGGTAGGAGACCGTGCATGCTGATGCCGAAATCTATCGGCGATTGTTATCTGCAACGGCGTTGCGTCGTCGGCTTATCTTGGGAAAAACCGAAATTCAAACATTTCTAGGATGAAAATAATAATGTTATCGTGGCAATGTAATTATTCCGCGGCTCACCAGTCACCACCACATCGGTATTTTAATGGTATCGTACCCGGCGACACTATAGACACGAATACTCAATAGTCAATACGCGACTTTGTCGTTTGACAAATATCAATCATAATAATAATAATAGTATCCTTTCTTCATGAAAGGTTGGAAAATATTTTTCACTTTATGGTATGGCGTATGGATCAATTTACTACTTTAGTAAAGCCACAACTAGAACTTTTTTAGTAGGTGCGTTTGCTTGGTTTATAATACACTATTATCGTATTAAACATTGTAAATTTGTAAACATAACCATAATCAAATTATAACGATATACAGTGAGGTATAGTAGAGTACTAGTGTATATTAACTATAATCCAATTTTTTTATAATTGAATCATTCATAGCTAATATTCATAACTATATTTGCTATAATCAAACAGAATAAAGTGGCCTATAATAAAATCACACCTAATAAATTATAAATATATGTTAATTATTCGTGATTGTTTGATACAATACCCACATAACACAACTCATCCACTGGATAATATTAGAAATATTATATTAGACATCCTAAGTATCCATTTAAAGTCTAATACATTAATAGATATATATTAGGTATTCAGAGAAAGTAACTGGTAGATAAACCACAGTGGATTTTTATGGATACCCATTAGACATTGATATTTCGTAATTAGTGGACTTCCCATTATGGTTATTGGTTGTTAATATAATATTATGTTCATTAGGTATCCAAAAAAAGTTCAAAAAATAATATATTTACAAAAAGTTTTTATTTTTATTATTCAAACATAATTATTATACATTATGTTATACAATTTAAATATTATTGTGTATACATGATATTTCAAAATTTACGTCCAGCCGTTCCAATATTGTGATAATTGCTCAAATAGATGCATATTATATATTTACGTATATTAGAGTAAATTGACCTATTATTATATAGGCTTTAATTTTTTATTCTTTTATAGTATTTTATTTTTACCTATTGATTCACCTTAATAAATAATGGGCTTTATGACTACTAAATACGAACAAAAAGTTCAAAATAATTATTACTTACAACGTTAAACGGACATATACCATAAGGAAACGTATGATTAAACAAAAAATCACGTAATGTGTTTTTCAATTTTTTGCTACTCCAATTACGGAGGAAATAATGGTCGTACGTACTTTGACCATAGACCCTTTTTGAATCATCGTACGCCAAAAAATCAGAATCTCGAGCTTCGTAGTGATTGAACGAAAACCAAAAATCCAAAAGACACGTAACTACGTAATTCTTGAAGTACAAAAAACACACGAAAAATCATAACTCCCGAACCAAAAGTCGGATAACTTCAATTTCGGTACCTATCGATTCGGCGCAAAGTCCTCTATAACATACGTTTACAAAAACGGCTCGCCAAGCCAAAATCTCAGTCTCTGTGCCAAAAAACCCGAAAAAACGCAAATTTTAAACTTTCGAAGCCCCAAAAGACGGAGAAAAATGGCTCCTATGGTCTCGATAGAAGACACCGAATTTGATAACTGACTTCCAAACTACCTAAATCTCGAGTTCAGAAATGTCGTACATAAAATAAACATTTCCAAAATATATCTAGAGGTTTGAGTTTGAGGACCCCAACGCCGGGAATACATTTTAGAAGGGCTTAAATCGAACCGTTTAGTGAAGAAACGGTTCCTCTAAGTTAAAACCCAGACGAGAAATACGTAATTAAAAAAAGGGAGAGGGGAAATTTAATATATTATGCACAATGCACTTGGTTGTCCCCATTCATAAACCGTTTATAAATTTATAATAATATTGTTTTATGTCGATTTGCGCTTGCGCTTTGCGTGTCAATCCCAATAATAACAACCGAGCATGTAGGTATACTGGTATATATAATAATTAAGTATACTATTATATTATTAATAATTAATACATATTGTATAATACATAACCATATTATGGTCTCAATATTTTTACTTGATGTTACTCAAAATGTTTTCCTATTCGTTAAATAAAAATATTGATATGATATCTACCAAACCATGTTTTATTGACGATTTACAGAAATACGTTGACACAATATTTTTACTTAATATTTCTTAAAATATTTACTTTATCATTAAATAAACATATTGTAACTACATATACGGGTACATATGTTATCAATCATTTAAATAAAACATTGTTAAGATATATTTTAATTATGTTTCATATAATATTTTCTTCGACACATGGAAAACATACTGCTACAATATGTTTTAGATATTAATTTGTATATATATTATTGTTCATAATTAAAACATATTGTCAAAATGATTTTGAAAAAAATATTATCAAGAACACAAGGAAAACATATGTCTACAATATAAATATTTTAGAATTGCTGTGTGGGGATGGGTCAGACCCAGATGTGATGGCCGGTGCACTCAACGATATTTTGGTAGATCTGTGCGACCACTCCATGCCTCACCGCACCGTGTTACGAGGTCGCAAAACGGTGCACTGGTGGTCGGATGAGATAGCAGCACTTCGCCAGGCTAGCTGCAGGGCGCATAGAAGGTACCAGCGCGCAGGTCGGAGAGACGACGCTGAGGAGAGGGCCAGAGAGCGGGAAGCTTACTCCTCTGCCAGGAAGGAGTTGAGGAGGGCGATTCGTCTGGCTCAGGTTGAATCCTGGAAAAAACTCTGCCTTCTGGTAGACGAGGATCCCTGGGGACTGTCCTACAGGGTAGTCATGAAGAAGTTGGGTGCCAAGACTCGCTTTCCTGAGGGCCGAGAGCTAGCTATCGTCACTGCGTTATTTCCTTCTCGACCGGCGGTGACATGGCCGGTTGGAGTCGCTCCGACGCATCCTGCGCTCCAAGCCGAGCTGTTTAGCTTAGATGAGTTGGCCTTGATGGCTTCCAGGTTGCCAAGAGAGAAAGCTCCAGGTCCTGATTATGTCCCTAACGAGGTGGTCACGGAACTGGCGAGAGCGAGACCAGCTATGCTACTGGATTTGTTTAATAACTGCCTTGTGATGGGTATTTTCCCACCCAGGTGGAAGGTAGCGAGGTTGGTTCTATTGTACAAAGGGAATACCAAACCACAGGCTGAGTCTTCAAGCTATAGGCCTCTCTCGCTGCTGTATGGCGTCGGAAAGCTTTTTGAAAGGCTCATATTATGCAGACTGAACGCTCATCTGGACGCCAATGATAGCCTCAGCAGTCTCCAGTTTGGTTTTCGCCGGGGGAGATCGACCTGCGACGCGCTGAGGTGTGTCATTGAGCAGGCAGAGAGAGCAGCCAGGGATCCAGCACGCAGTAGGCATTTGTGTGCTGTGATTGCCATAGACGTGAGGAATGCCTTCAACTCGGCGCCATGGCGTCTCATCGATGCAGCACTTCAAAAACATGGGTTTCCAGGGTATTTGGTATGCCTTTTGCGGTCCTATATGGGTGGCCGTACCTTATTGGTAGATGGCGATGATGGCGATATAACCAGGATGGAGGTTTCGTGCGGTGTTCCACAAGGTTCAGTCATTGGGCCTTGCTTATGGAACATCTTCTATGACGATCAGCTGCGGCTGGAGCTCCTCGAAGCTGTGAAATTGGTGGGTTTTGCCGACGACATTGCTCTGGTCATCACGGCACCACACTGCGGACCTCTTGGAAATCATTGGTAATGAAGCGTTGCAGTCAATTGACAGATGGATGCAGGAGAACGGTTTGCAGGTGGAACCGCAGAAGTCGGAAGCGGTTGTTCTTCCAACAAATGGGCCTATCGGAATCCTACGTTCACCTTAGGTGGACAGCAAATCCCAGTTAAGTCTTCGATGAGGTACCTCGGGGTCCAGTTGGACACGAGGCTTAACTTTGGTGACCATATCTGGCTAGTGACAGCTGCGGCCAGGCGAACGGTGTCCGCTCTTGGAAGGTTGATGCCAAACGTCCAGGGGCCCTCGGCATGCAGGAGGCGGCTGCTCATGTCAGTGGCGCTCAGCAAACTGTTGTATGCTTCACCGGTCTGGGCTCTGAAGGTAGCGAAGACGGCTCAGAATAGGACAGCCCTCAGTCAGGCCCAGAGAGGTGTCGCTATTCGTGTTGCGAGGTGCTACAGGACCGTGTCCGATATGGCAGCTCTGGTCTTAGCAAGAATGCCTCCGGCCCACCTGCTGGCCGATGAGCGACGCAGAATTGAGGAGCGCAAGCGAGAGCTCACGACGGTGGCGGTCATAAGGAGGCAGGAGCGTGAGGTAACACTGCGCGATTGGCAGGTGATTTAGGACCACACGACGAAGGCGGCGTGGACAAAGAGGATGATTCCAGACATCAGAAGGTGGGTGTATCAGTCAAGTTTTGAAGTCATGACATTTCACATGGCCCAGGCGTTGACGGGTCACGGATGCTACCAGCACTACCTGTGGAAGAGGAAAAGGGCAGCTAACCCCTACTGCTTGCACTGCGAGGAGCCAGAGGACACTGTGGAGCATACCTTGTTCAACTGTCCGTTCTGGATAGAGGAAATACGAGAGATGGAGCAATGCGTCGGCAGGCCACTACGTACTGGAACAGCCGCGCATGTTCATTGTAGTTTCACATTCGCGCCTGTTTGAGTCATATCAATTTTTTTTCAAATTCTATTATATTTTGTCAAGTTATTTTATTGTATATACTATTATTTTAATATGGATAAGCATTTTTTTTTTTTAATTTAAACTGTTAAAAAAAAGAATAAAAGATAAAAGGTGAAATAAGAGCAAAAATTACGTGTTTATTTATTTTTTCAGATGTAATATTTGACACCGGTATATTAAACTAAATAATTGGTTCATCCTGTACATATTTTTAAGTGCATAATATTGATTTGTAATAACTTATTATAAATAAAGAGTATCTATAATAAGTAATTGTCAAAATATCTAAATACGAACTGGTATTATCGTATTATTATTGTATGACGACTTTTACTTTTCTTCGGAAATATACCGTGTTTCTAGCTAAAAGCGTAAACAATTGAATTGACCCAAAAGATATCTGTTAAATTACATAGATGGATTACCCAATGAACTTAAAATTAGAAAAAAAATTAAAGAAATATGTGTATTAATACATCCTACAATGATTTTAGAATATATGTAAATAACAATCGTCCACGTGTACAAAAGCGGAGAGAAACCGAACGTCTATACCAGTGGTTGTCAACCTTTTTGGGTCCACGGCTCCTTTTGATTTTGAAATAAAATATACGGCTCCCATACGAACATTTAAAATAAACAAATTTACATTACTTATAATAATTTTAATCTAACTTTATTTAATGATAAACATGTAATTAGGTATTAATAATAGGAAACATTTTTTTACATACAATTAAAAAATTAATACATTAATAATAATTTTAATTTTTAATGGGACGGCTGTGCTTGTTTTTATTGCATTAAATCATCAAATCGTGGGGTAAATTTTGATAGTGCGATTCTCATTTCCTTTTCGGTATTTAGTTTTCCTCTGTATTTACTTTTGATAACTGCTAAGGCCGAAAAACCCGTTTCACATAAGTATGAAGAAGCAAATGGAATTAAAGTCCTGATAGCCTTATTGGCTACGATCGGATATTGCTTCTTCATAGCTATCCAAAATTCTGGTAAAGATAATGATACAAATTTGGATTTTGATACTGAATCTGAGTACAAGTCTATCGGTCGATATACGTAGCCGTAGCGCATATAACACACTGAATACAAAACAGACAGGCGACAGCGGTGTGCGTTTTACAACTGATAGATTATATTAGAGGCAAATCATTAAGTACCTACCTAATTGTAAATAGTAATCGAAATATGCTATTACTCGATATCGCAAACACGGTTATCGACGGTTATCTCACACATGCAACATGTAATATGTATTGGTGCGCCGAAATTTTATTTTTAGTTTCTATTGCGAACGCGGCTCCCTTGATAATAACCGGCGACGCCCCTGGGAGCCACGACGCACAGGTTGAAAACCCCTGGTCTATACTATCATAATAAAAATGACTTCTATGACGAGTCGCTCGTCTCCAACGTTATTGCAGACAAATAACATAACCGTCTTTTCAATTATAATAATACGAACTTATCAGACGAGTCTTTCGTCTCCAATGTGTTAAGGGGTTATAATATACGTAATACTTTTTAATAATTTATGCCCAATCTTGATGTTTGAAGACATAAGTTAATAATGTTCTGTATGAAAATATATAGAAGTATTGAGTCGAATTGTTATTTTAAACATAATAGTTTTATAAATTCAATACTATTAATTTATAAAATAATAAAATCTGTATTAATTGTTCAACTATATTTTGTTAAATTATAACTTTAATATTTTGTAAGATCTAAAAACCAAATTGTTATTTTGAACATAATGATTTAATAATCTATTTGTTCAAAATAATAAAAAAAAGTTCCATTTTAAAAATTTAATTTATTAATTTATTACCTAAATATTTTCTAAATTCTACAAACCCAATTTATTATTATAAACACATTATTTGTTAATTTTATAATATTTTTGTATAACTAATAAAATTATTATTATTTCAATAAATGTATATTTATTAAAAATTGATAATTGCGTATTATTATTTATACTAGTGATAATTGGATCAGTGTATAAAATAGACTATATAGGTCACTTATATTCGTAGTATACTACATACTGATGTGAATTATTAAAATATGTAGGAGATGGTGACAATAGTGTTATGAAACGTTTAAAAGAAATAATGCCATACGGATATTCATGTGTCGTTCAAAAAGTAGAATGCCGTAATCACCTTTTGAGAAATTATTGTCAAAAAATTATGGCACTAACTAAAAAAACGGAGTATCCTATTAGGATTAGAAATTATATAGCGAATAATGCAATGAGATTTAGAACTGCTATAACAAAATCGATCGCACACCATAAAAATGTCCATGGAACTATGTCTGAAAAATAAATGGTTTGTTTGCTGTAGTTCTATACAGAAAAGTTTTTTTTTTAATTATTGATATTATATTTTTACAAATATTTTAGGTATCCGAAAGGACATTAAGAATAGTTTTTACCACATATTAGGAGAACATGGTAGTTGTGAATCATACTTTTGTATTGGTAAGAAAAATGGAGAGGTTAATTTAGTTTCTGAAGCCGAAAAATGTGGTTTAGTTCAAAAAGTAACACAAATTAGTACCGAATAGCGGGACATTCAGATAGCCTTTATAATGTAAAATTTACATGAATGTAGATAATAACGCATGCATTTGAGCAGTTCAACTCAATTATAAATAAGCATATTGCCGAAAAGCGAATAAATTTTTCACAGCGTAATTCATATAATGTAAGAGTTGAAGCTGCATTAGTTTCATACAATTCTTATGGTCAATCCATAATATTATAATCATTATAAATCATTATGGACTATACTGCGCTATCTTTGAGATTATATACATACTAATCAATCATATGTACTATCGATTTTAAATCGGTTTAATAAATATTGGAGGGAAATATGTCAACAAAATCCTGATAATAAAAGTTATTATCATAGCATGATACTATATCGATATAATACGCGAAAGTTTACGTATTTTTTTAGGATATTGTATGAAAGTTAGAACTTTTATTTAAAGTCTGATCATACTTATGATACTTTATTTGATATATTTAATCGTAATTCCGTATTAAAACGTGTTTTACAATTAATTACGTTTTAAAACGTGTTGTAAATTGCAACAGTGTGCAGTAAAAAAATAATATATACGATCATAGTCAAATAAACAATATGTAATTAAACATTTTGTACATAGTTGAAATAATCATTATCATTATCATTATAATTTATAATTGTATTTATCGTAATTTATAATTATAGTATAAAATATGGAAATATTAGATGATGATGCTATTAACACTACTTTATTGTTTGTTGATTGACATTTGAGTGATTTAGAAAATTATTTATGGGATGGAACTGCTTTTGTTTTTGTTAATGATGAATTAGAAGATATGAAATTAAGATAAATATAAAAAAACTTATTGATTTTATATATACATATCATATATACAAATACATAAGTACCTATTACATATTTATATAAATATGTTATACATTTATACATTTCAACATAATTATTTTTTGGATAATTTTTTACTTACCTAGATGTTTGTATGGATAGTTATAATACACCTGTAGAAAATGTTATTGAAAATGATGTGATTGGTTATGTAAATGAGCATGTAGAAGGTATAACATCAATAATATAAATTTTCTTTATAATGATATAAATAATATTCTAGTATAATTACAATATAATTTACTAAATATAATCATTCATTTTTTTTTTCAATTCAGACATTGATATTGAGAATTTGCCTATTGAAATTGACCAAGAAAATAATGTAGGGACAATTATTCCATCAACTAGTAATCCTGTTGGTACTTCAACAAGACTTACTAGAAATAATCTAAGCTCTTATCCAAAAGTACCTCATACTAGGTATGTGCTTCCTCCGAAACAAAAAAGTTAGGAAATATTAAATGGAAAATTTAGTAACTCTTGACCAATGTTTGTTACATGAAAAAAATATTTTATTAGATGATATTTTATAATTGGATACTCCATTACAGATTTTTCATATTTTTTTGATGATGATTTGATTGGTATAATTTTAAATGAAACACAACTTTATTCGCTTCAAGAACATGTAAATAAACCAGTAAATATAACTAAAACAGAATTTAAAAGATGTTGTTACGGGCATACATAATGTTATACATAAAGTACAATAGAGTACCTTAGTGTTAAAGGCATATATATTTTATATAGGTAGAGGATGTCACAAACTTTATTATGGACATCATTATCAAATATAATGCAAACTATAAAATAGTCAGGATATGCGTGGAATGGGCAAGTACATTATAATAATATCACTATATTAGGGTTGGGAAACAATGACCAATATGTAAATCTTGTCACGGATATAGGCACAGTAATCAGAATGTGTGTGGGATCATATTGAACGAGAATTACAATTATAATCAATATAACATATATAATATAATATATATATATATATATATATGGTTAATTACGATAACATAAAACTCTATTAGCGGATTCACGCATCTGATGATTCACATAAGGAAAACGCACCATTAACCATATCCTGGGAAAAGATAGATTAAAATATTTTAATATTCTACATATAATATAGTATAATATAATAAAATATACTAATATTCTTTAGACCACAGAAACCACATCCTGGATCTCTGCGTCAGCGGATATGAATTGTATGTGAGATATCACATACACTCCTTTGATTCATTGTAGAGGTCGGGTATATAAGGGACCCGGGAACAGACCCATTTTTAGATGTGTTTTTAGTCTTGTTACGTATGCACCTTCACGCTATTTTATTTTATAATTATTTTGGACTTAGAATAATTTTATATATGAATTAAATATTGGACTTAGAATTATTTTAATAAAGTTATATTTTAAAAGTCTTGAGTTCATTATTTCATATTATTTAAATTATCTAACATTGATTGAGCAACTGTACACTTGAGGACTCTTCTCTCGTTGCACTGTCCGGTACTCCCATACCGGCACGCAACAATGTATAGGAATTCTTTTGTATGCATCTGTAATACACATACCAAATATTTTTGATTATTGGAGTGCAGAAATTGGTTTCCCATAAATATATGAAGCCATTTCAATTTAAACAAATTTGAAACAATACGCCGTTTTTTGCATTTTAATAATAATAGTACAATGGTAGTTAGGGATGAACCGAATTTTGATCGTTTGTATAAAATTAGGCCTCTAGTCGACCATTTAAATTCGAAGTATTCAAGTATTCCATGCAGAGAATTTAACTAATCTTAGATATAGATTATATAGATTAGATAGATATTTTCTATCCGTCGATGAGCAACTTTGTGCTACAAAAGCTCGAACATATCTCAAAAAATATCTCCCTGCTAAACCCCACAAATGGGATTATAAGTTATTTGTGTTATGTAATGATGAGGGGTTTTCGTACAAATTCGAAATTTACACTGGCCAAGAAAATGATGCAAATTTTCGTCGTCCAAATGTACCTGATTTAGGTGCAAGTGCTAATATTGTCATAAGGCTCACAAAAGATGTGCCACAAAATAAAAATTATAAATTATACTGTGATAACTATTATACTAGTATTCCTCTCATGGAATATCTTTACCAAAAAGGAATATATGGTTTGGTAACAGTCCGGCGAAATAGACTGCCAAATTGTCAACTACCAGATGATAAAAAAATTAAAAAACTACCAATCAGTCGAAAATATATCATCTAATGAATCGGCACCATTGTCAGTAGTGTTGTGCAAAGATAATAAGGTAGTGACTCTTTTATCAACATATTGTGGAGAACTTCCAAAAATAACTAAAATACGGTTCGAAAAATTGAAAAAACAAGTAGAAGTTGATTGCTCTTATTTGATAAAATAATATAACCGTCACATGGGAGGTGTAGACCTCCTTGACAGCCACATTGGTAGATACGAAGTGTGTTCAATAAATAACCAGACTAAAATTATTAAAAATTATATTTCAAACTTACAAATTATTTAAATGGATCACCTTCAAAATAGTGTCCTTTAGCATCAATACAATGCTCTCAACGGTCTTGCCACTTTTTGAAACACCTTTGAATTTGCTCTATAGGTATAGCCTTTAGCTCTTATGTCGCGTTATGAATAGTTTCGTTAACGTCTTCAAATCTGTGGCCTTCGAGGGTACTTTTAAGTCTCGGAAACAAAAAAAAAATCACAGGGAGCTTAATCGGGTGAATATAGTGGATGAGGTATCACTGGTATATTTTTAGATGTCAAAAATTCACTTACGGAAAGTGCAGAATGCGCCGGTGCATTGTCGTGGTGCAAAAACCACGACTTTGATTTCCACGCTTCTGGTTTTTTACGGCGCACTTTCTCTCTTAATCTTTCTAATACTTGTTTATAGAACACTTGATTTATTGTCTGACCTGTAGGTGCAAACTCATAATGAACTAAACCAAAAAAATCAAAAAAAAACTATGAGCATTGCTTTGATGTTTGACCGTACCTGACGACATTTTTTTGGACGAGGTGAATTTGAGGTCTTGCATTGCGATGATTGGACCTTGGTTTCGGGATCATATCCATACACCCATGTTTCATCGCTCGTAATTATTGATTTGATAAAACTTAGGTCATTAGAAACCCGATTTTTTAGATCCAAACACATTTCAATGCGATGTTCCATTTGCTTTTCGGTTAACAATTTTGGCACTAATTTTGCGGACACTCTTTTCATATCCAATTCATCTGATAAAATTGAATGACAAGTACCAATTGATATGCCAACTTCATTAGCTACTTCTCTGACAGTTAATCTTCGGTCGGATCTAATTTTGTGTCGAACTAGAGTAATGATATCACTTGTTTTTGATGTTGATGGACGCCCAGGACGATGGTCATCTTCAATGGATATACGACCTTCTTTAAAACCTTTGAACCAGTCACACAACGGCTTTGTGCAATATCTTCAAAAGCCAATTTTATCAATTCAAAAGTTTCGGTAGCATTTTTACCAATTTTGAAACAAAATTTAATACACGCGAGTTGTTCCGAAATATTATCCATTGTGAAATCGCGTTTTTATACTAAACGACCAACTTCGAATGCGTATTGTCGATGACTGATTTGAGATAATTATTATTATTATATACTAAAACAATGGTCATTATCTCTAGATTATTTTGGTGCAATAACATTTCCGATAACATTAAATGTTTTTCTACAATAATTTTAGTCAGGGTATTTATTGAACACACCTCGTACAAAATTAAAATTAAATCACGTAAATGATAGATACGACTCTTATATCATCTATTAGATATGACAGTTGTGAATTCATGGTTACTATATAAAAGAAAATGTGAAGTTGAAGGTCAGGTTTCTCAATACACACTTGCCGGTTAGAGAAAAGACTTGGCTTATACATTATCCGAAATTGGAGAATATAAAACCCAAAAAGGAAAGACGTTCGAACTCATTAGAAGTAAAAATTCAAAGTATACGTCCTCAATCATTTCGACCAACAAAATTCATAAGAACAGATGCAATTGAACATTGGCAAAACCTGGTAGAAAAACGAGGAAGATGTAAATGTCTAGGTTGTAAAAGGTATACAAATACTCAATGCGAAAAATGTAAGATTTATCTTTGTTACAGTAAGACTCAAAATTGTTTTAAATCATATAATTGTACATAAATAAATTTACATCTTACCAATAAATAAATAATTTTCATCAGGTTGATAATTACACGAAAATTATCTAGTTTTTTTTTATGTTAGTGCATATTGTTACAAATATGCAACATGTTTAATTTTAAGTTTTCCATGAAAAATAATTTTTGAAGATTTTTTTAAATATTTTTTTCAGATTTTACTCCTCAAAATCAATCTAAAAACAATTTTTTTTTTTTTAATTAAAAAAATCATGCATTTAAGGGTTAATGAAATAATAAAATAAAATAGTTTTTGGATTCTTCTTCTTCTACTTCGCTTTCCTCCCAACTATATGGGGTCGGCCACCCTTGTCCTATACCTCCACTTTACTCGGTCAATCATATCTCCTCTGCACACACCGACAGCCCTCATGTCATTCTCCAAAGTCTCCAACCATCTCTTTTTTGGTCTTCCTCTTCCTCTTTTCCCTTCAACGTCCATCTTCATAACCACTCTTACTGCATTCGTTTCCTCTCGCCTCATCATATGCCCAAACCATCTCAGCCTATTTTCTCTCATCTTGTCCACAATTGGCGCTACACCAACACTACCTCTCACGTATTCATTCCTTATTCTATCTTCTCTTGTCACTCCACTCAATCATCTAAACATTCTCATTTCCGCGACACTCATACTTTGTTCTATTCTCCTGTTAACCGCCCAACACTCTGAACCATACAGCATAGTTGGTCTCACTACACTTTTATAAAATTTACCTTTCAGCCTAATTGGAATTCTCTTATCGCATAACACGCCCGATGCTTCTCTCCATTTCATCCACCCCCACTTAATCCTATGTTTTACATCCATGTCAAAGCCCCCGTCCTTTTGAACAAAAGATCCTAAATATTTAAAAATCTCAACTTCACCTATCACATCACCATCTATTGTCAGTTGTCTCCTCATTCCTTCAACTTCTTGGTCTCTGTGTCCAAAATCATACTCAATATACTCAGTTTTATTTCTACTAATTCTCAATCTCTTTTCTTCGAGGGCTAACCTCCACTCATTTACCCTATTATTGACAACTTCTAGGTTTTGTCCTATCAGAACTATATCATCCGCAAACATCATACACCATAGTATCTCACCCTGTATCTCCTTTGAAACCTCATCCATTACCACTGAGAACAGGTAGGGGCTTAGAGCTGACCCCTGGCGCACACCTACTCCTATACTGAAATCTTCTGGTACTCCACACCGACTCTTGACACTAGTACTCGACCCTTCATACATATCCTGGATCAAATTAACATACATTTTTGGGATATTTTTTCTCATTAATGCCCACCTTAAAACTTCCCTTGGCACCCTATCATACGCCTTTTCTAAATCTATAAACACTATGCATAGTTTTTTATTCTTTTCACTGTACTTCTCTACTAATTGCCTAACACAAAATAATGGCTCCATTGTCGATTTTCCTGGCATAAAACCAAACTGGTTTTCTGATATCGACGTCTCACTTCTTATCTTCTTCTCTATAATCTTTTCCCAGATCTTCATACTATGACTCATGAGCTTTATTCCTCTATAGTTCCCACATTCTTGTATGTCTCCTTTTCCTTTAAATATTGGTACAATAAAACTCTTACTCCAATCTTCTGGCATTTTTCCCTCTATCAGTACCTTATTAAAAAGATTTTTCAACCACTCAATGCTTACATCTCCTAACATTTTCCACACCTCTACAGGTACTCCATCTGGTCCTACCGCTTTTTTCTTTTTCATCGCCTTCACCGCATCTCTCACTTCCTCCTCGCCCACTAGACCAATCAATCCTTCATTCCATGACATACTCTCTATAGCTTCTTTTGGATATTCCTCGTTCAGTAATTTCTCAAAATATTCTTTCCATCTTTTTTTCACATCCTCATAATTTGTTCAAACTCTCTTATCCTCATTTTTTATACACCAGACATCTTGGAAATCCTTGGATCGCTTTTCTCTCACCTTCGCCAGTCTATAAATTTCTTTTTCTCCTTCCTGTGTTCCTAGCCGCTCATATAACTCATCATACCTATTAAGCTTTGCTTTGCTTACCGCACTTTTCACTCTTTTACATACATTTTTATACTCTATCCAATCTTCCCTCTTCCTACTTTTCTGCCATAGCTTAAATTGCTTTTTCTTACTCGCTACTACTCTCTGAATCTCCTCATCCCACCACCACGTTTCCTTGTCTTCTGGTAAACTACTTTTGGTTGCACCAACAACCTCTTTTGCTATGTTCTTAACACAAGTGACCATCCTTCTCCAAACCACATTTATATCTCCCTCAACATTCCACACAGCTTTTTCTTTTAATTTCTTTATAAACTCCTTCTCTTTGTTTCCTATTAATTTCCACCACCTCGGGGTAAACAAACCCGTTGGGGCTTTGCCCCCACACCCCCAACATTACAAACAAATGTTTTAATATAACCAAATTATTATATTTTATTAACATAAAATACATTATAAATCTATATAATTCTTTTTATATATAAATACAAGTTAATAAAAGCTATAAATTTAATTTTAATTAATATATAGCCACAAAAATTACTTTTATTTAAACTTTAAATCACATAATCATTTACAATTATAATATAATAATAATTACAACTGTTTATAATTTTAAAACTACAGCAGTATCATTGTTAGTTGTTCTTTATTTTAATGTCCCTATTTAATGTACCTAATTATTAATACAACACTTGTTTATTACAATTTTTTTTTAACTTTTTGTACTTAATAACTAATACATTTATAACTTATATTATAACATTACTCATAAGTATTAATTAATTCATAACTTATATTATAAAAAAATATAATAAAAAAACTATACAATTTTAAGATTAACAATTTAGTTTTAAAAATTATTAAACTTTAAACGACGTGGTATTGTAGATGAGTCAAATTGTTTTATAACTTCATCGTTATTAATATTTAATGATCTTTCACGTTCTATTTGTAAAATTCCTAAATGATTTAATCTAGATTGTCCCATAGTACTTCTTAAATAGTTTTTTAATCGTCGGAGACAAGAAAAGCTTCTTTCACATGCTGCAGAATTTGATGGTATAGTTAAAAAAAGTTTATATAATTTTGGCAATGTTGGAAACCCAATAGCATTATCGCCTGACCTCATATATTTTATTTTAGATTGGATAGTATTTTCAGTATTCAGGCTTTTGTACATCCTATTGAATATCTTTGTTTCAGCCTTGAGTTCACTTTCATTAAAACCATACATTGTACTAACATCTTGAAATGAGGTGAACTTTATTGGTTCATTTACTATTATATCTTGCATACAGTTTAAAATATTTATGTCATTTTCTTTAAATCTTTCTTTCATATCACTTATTATAGTATCAAGAACTTGGAAGTATATGTTTATTTTATAATGATCTCTAACATTACAGTTTTCATTTTGTTTTAAACCTCCACCAAGTTTTTTAGGAACTTTTGATTTTCTACTTAGTATTGGGGAACATATTTCATTATCTATCCTCATAATATTAGCATTACTCCATATCATATCAAATTTATCTTCACATCGCATATTAGAGAGTTCTTGAATAGTTGCTTTTGTCATATGCTGTACACTAGAATAGTCAATATTGGAACTCTGTAGATATTTTGACAAAATATTGGTAATGGACATAATATCTCTGAAAAAATGAACACAAAATAAAAATTCAAATGTTTTCATTGATTTTAACAATGAATTTGCATCTGACCCATGTATAGAATCATTTTCTGAAATATTTTCCAACGAGTCAATCACAACTTGGTAATTAAATATAAGAGACTCTAAAGCATCTATTCGACAACTCCAACGAGTATCGCTAAGACTTTTCAAAGTAGATGGCCCATCACCCATTTTCATATTTAACTTTGAACGCATATTGTCAAATACAGCTTGTCTTTTAGATGAAGCATTAATGAAATTATGTAAAGTACTTAAAGTACCAAATACATTTCTTACATGAGATATTTGTTTAGATAGATCAACAAGACATAAGTTAAGTATGTGTACATTACAGTGAACATATAAAGCCAAAGGATTTTCTTCCTTAATTCTTGACTGGACTCCTTTGTAAGCACCTCGCATGGATGCTGCTCCATCGTAGCATTGTCCTCTTAAACACTCAAGTTGTAATCTATTAGAAATAAGAACATTTTTTATTAATAAAGAAAGTGTTAAACCATCAGTACTCTCAACTTTATAAAATCCTAAAAAGGCTTCAATTGGAGAAAAATCATTATCAACATATCTTAAAATAATTGCAACTTGTTCGTGCCTTGATAAATCTTGTGTTTCATCAACAATTATACTAAAAATATTAGCAATTAATACATTATCCACAATATCTCTGATAACAATATTAGCCATATATCCAAGAAACTCATTTAAATATTCACCACTCACATACCGAAAGTTTTTTTCTTTTTCAGTAAAATAACGTCTTATAATATCATTATCTCTAGAACGAAGATTTAATAATTCTTGAAAATTGCCTTTATTTTGAGACTCTTCATTTTCTCTATGTCCTCTTATGGCAATACCTTGTCGGGCACAGAAAAGCAAGGTTTCTAAAACACACTTTAAATATTCCCTATTTTCAGCAACTTCTTGATTGTATTGTGTATTAACTTTATTGATTATATTACCAGATTGTTTAGCTTCGTTATATCCAGCTATTTTTGTACTTGATTCTTTATGTGGTACTGATTGTTCATGCTTTGGAAAAGATTTAAAACAAGCCTTTGACCACTGACGAAAACCTTTGCTAATAAATGTAATATCTGATTTATTAGATGGGAAGGCACGACAATAAAAACAATATGCTGAATCTTTACTAGGACTGTATTCTAGCCAAGGAAAAGATATGAACCATTCTGATCGAAACTTTCTACCTCCACGTTTTGGAAAATCATAATTTTTAGGTTGATACTAAATCAGTGTCTGACCATGAACAAATTGTGAAATGGCCAAATAATATCAACAGAGAAGAAACCACGTGCGGATTACAAATAGCGAACAACGTCATCATCCAAATTTGACGATGAAGGCCAAGGGCAACCAGGCGGCGAGAACAAAATCAAACAGAGTATATAAGGGCTCCGTTTCACCACCAACATCAGACGTATCCAGCCATCAAGTACAAACACTCCGCTTACGACAGTCATATTTACATTGTTAATACTTTGCTGATTTTTCTAAGTGTAAAATAAAATATTATACTCTATTCTTTCAAGTTTAAATTATTGAACTTATATTAAAACACTTAGAAGCACTATTCAATCATAACATTATCGTAGCGTCCTCAAACCACTCGAGGCACGTTACACAATAATAGGTTTACTTAATGTTGACTTGTTGGGACTTTCTTCATGTAAAGTATTCAAAAATTCATCTAAAAAATCAAAAAAATCATAAAACAAATTACAATTATTTTAATTTTATTTCATCTTTTATTTACCTTCCATTGACATTGTGTTCTTTGAAATTGTATTAGAAGCAGTAGTACATTTATTTTCCTAAAAATGAAATAAGTTTATTAAAGTTATTATTTGTGATTTAATTATTCATGCAAGATCTGATAAATTGTTTAAAATGTTAAATAATTTAACTATTAATTTAATTAAGTCAAAAATTAATGCATTTATTGACTGTAATTTTCCTTTCTTTAACACACCACATACTCATACTATAGTTAATATATTTTTATGTTTATTATATAAATATAGTGAATTAGTGTGTTTTAATAGTTAGTTATATAACTGATAAAATCAAAACCATACAGATTATGTTTAAAAAATTGATAAATTATAATAATTAATTATTAATTATTAATTATTTTAAGTTTTAATTCTCACTGTTTTAGATGATTCGTAGCATGTATCCATTTTAATTTTTTTGTGTGAAGTGATTTGCTGATCATCCAACTTCAGAATAGCTACAGTTTCATTGCTTTTGTCCTATAATTCAAATTATTTAATTATACAATAGGTACCCTAGAAAATTATAGTAATTATATTTAAATTATATTTAAATTATATTTATACAGGTAGATGTTTTATTTTAAATAAATCTTAAATTAAAAGTTGTAATATTTTGTTATGCCATCTCATAATTTACTATAAATTATAATATTTATAATAATAATTGATGCCTAAATATTATTAAAAATAAAACTATTCCTAGTGATAAGTAATTTAGCAAACGTGACTTATGTAAAATTATCATAACTTATCTTTTGTTCTTAAAGTATTAAAATATTTATCAAGTACGTCTGAAATTTACTATATTACTAAATAAACCGCTGCTTGTAGGTATTAGTGATGAGTTCAGAGAAATGAATGTAATGTAAATAAGCCACATACATAAAAAATATTTAGCATAATGAATTACTTCAGTTTAAATAAAATAATTTAAAAAGTATATTATGTAGTTACTTACCTTGGACAGCTTAATAACGAATTTGTCCATATTTATCAATAAAACACAATACCAATGTTAAATTAAAATATTTAGATATATTGACTAGGTATTCACAAATAACCATTGAAAATAAACACGAAAATGATTTAAGTAAAATGAAACAAAAATTCACTAAGAAATAATATGTATAATAAACGTTCACGTGACACATACAAATGACAAATCAATATTATAAAATCTCAAGAAATATACAAAATATATTAAATACTGAAATACAATAATAACATTGATAACAATAATACGACGACATAGAAGTTTTAATCTAAAAATAGATTCCTTTTTATTTATTTTATATTATAATGGATAACAATCACATTAAAGATAAAATATTATATCTAATTCTAATATTGTATAATTTATTTTTAGATTAAAACTTGTCATATTCTTATCGACGTTAATATCGTCTCAATTTTCTCATTCTCCAACATTTTTTATTTCATAATTATTTAACTAAATAATTACTTATTTTATTATTTTACTATCGAGCGATAAATCATAAATATGGAATTTCCAGGGGTCGCAAAATAATACTTTTGCAACCCATACATTATATTTGGGGTCGCACTTGCGAACCCTTGCGACCCCCCAATTACGCCACTGCCCCTAGACTTAATAACCCTGTTCCTTTAATTGTCATTTGTTTTGTATTTATATATGGCTCACATGTTACTATTATTGATTCCTCTTGTACTATATATAACCATTTATTTTCTGTTTGGAGTTTATGAAAAATATTTTTATGAAATTGTAATATTTTTATATTACAGTCGTCAACTTTTACTTCGTTATTAAAGAAAAGTTCTACTTCGCAATTTGTTTTACTGACTTTTAAGTTAAGTGTCTGTATAGGATTACATAAATAATTTTCATTGATAATTTTACATTCATTTAATTGTTCTTTTGTATACACGTAGTATTCTTCATGTGTGTTTATCGCTAGAAATTGATATTGTGGTTTTATATAGAAGTAATTTATATTATCATATATAATGTTAATTCTCTTATGTCTACTAATGGTAATTTTATTATGTATATTAAGTAATTGTTTTTATGAACTATTGTAACCCTTGATATTTTCATTAATGTATTTATATTATTTTCATTTATCTCTATTGGGATTTGCATGTTTTTCGGAATTGTTAATTTTATAATATTTATTTCCTCTAATAATTTAGTGTTATTTATTACCAGGGCTCGGAACTTTATGCACTAAAAAAACAATGAAATATGTGCATACATATGCATCAAAAAAAGCTCAAATTGAAAGAGGATTTCATGAAATCAAAAATCATGCAAGAATCCATAACGTTAATCTAACAAGATTTTTCAATTATTATTCTCAGTAAATATTTATTATAATATAAGTACTTAACAAATTAACAGTGGCTATCAATTCTCAATTATATAAAGTTAATGTAAAAATAATAATAATATTTATCATTTTTTTTAGTCATTGGCTTATTCGAACAGGACCTAATGTTTTTTCTGTATATGGTCAAGCTCGACGGACTAATAATAATGTGGAAAGCTTCCATAATAAGTTGAAAGATACATTTCAAGTGTGTCATCCCAATCTATGGAAAGTATTAGGTTTGTATACATTTATATATATTAACTTTTTATATTATAAGTTAATTTATTTTAGGACATTTAAGTGACTGTAGTAAAGTACAACACATTGTTATTGAACAACTGGCAAGAGGAATGCAAGTCACAAGATCCATTAAAAATAAATATATAATTAATTCAAGAAGAATAAAAATGGCAACTGATCAACTAACCTTAGGTATTTTAACCAGAAAAGAGTTTTTAATAAAAGGTTCCCATGCAGTTGACGGTTACATTTTAAGAGAAGGAAATTGGACAAGACATTTTGAAAATATTGGTATGTGTACATATTACTTTATTTATTGAGGTGGCATGATTATTGTATCTGTAATTATCAGTTATTCATTTGATTATTTTAAATTTTTATTACATAGATAATAATGAAGCGGAAATCTCTTCTGAAGATGACAACATTGTCTTACCTATCCCGTTGCCATTAATGCCAGTAAAACAGGATCCACCCAATGATGAAAACATAGGTAAACTAAAAATAGACTAATATATTGATTGGTACCCCTGCCCTATACACCTTACAATATCGTATGATTAGCGTTAGAATTTTTATGATTTTACATATTCATTTTTACTATGTAGTTAAATATGAGAGAGTGGAAGGAGGGGAGGTCGTCCTCCGATAGACGACCCCGCTGAGTGGGTTGGTCGTTCCAAACCACCGATCGGCTTTAGTAGCCGATACTGTTGGCTCGGGCCCAACCACTCAGCCCGGGATCTCTCGCGCGCTTCTTCCGCCTTACGCCGGCGGAACTGCTTCCTTCGATCCGCGTCAATCTTCCTTTTCTTCTCCTCCTTTGCCAACGGTTGCTGGCGGCTGGTAGTCGGTGACAACTTTCTGTTTGTCCCAGGTTTCAGCGGGTTTCGTCCTTAGCACGGCGGGTGTTGGTGACGGTAACCGGTCTTGATAAGCTACCTCGCTTTGCATTCTCGTCCAACACGTCATCGGGGGGGGGGGGGGGGTCGGCAGGTGGGCGACACGGATGAAGTGTACGTCCCGGGGCTGGTCGCACCCAGCGTATTGCGTGTGAAACCTGGCCAGTAACTGCTGCGCCTCCGCCGCCTGGTCTTCCCTGCTCCTCACGTACGAGGTATGACAATAAAATAACGAGACTTTTTGAATAAAAGTTGTTTATTTTAAAAATGTTATAATTTAATGATTATCACCTTCAAAGTACCTTCCCTCAGCATCAATACACTGTTGCATACGTCGCTGCCATTCTTGAAAACAGTGTTGCCAATCGCTTTCATTCAGCCCTTTTAGAAGTTCTGCCGTTTTCATTTTTACGTCATCAACTGTTTGAAAATGGGTTCCTTTTAATAAACTTTTAATTTTTGGAAATAAGAAGAAGTCACAAGGAGCAAGGTCTGGTGAGTACGGGGGATGTTGAAGTACAGAAATTTTTTTTTCAGTTAAAAAACGTTGAATTGAAAATGCACTGTGAGCTGGAGCATTGTCTTGGTGAAGAACCCAGCCATTTTTCCATAGATCTGGTCGCTTCTTTCTGACACGTTCTCTTAATTTAATTAAAACCTCTTTATAATAATATTGATTGACTGTTTGCCCACTAGGAACCCATTCAACAAAAATTATTCCCTTAATGTCAAAGAAAACAATGAGCATTGCTTTGAATTTGGACTTGCTCATTCGTGCTTTCTTCATTCTTGGGGATGTTGGTGTCTTCCAATGCATGGATTGCCTTTTAGTTTCAGGATCGTATGTAAAAATCCATGTTTCATCACACGTAATAATATTATTTATAAAAGATGGATCGTCTTTGATGATTTTTAAGGTGTCTGAACAAATTTCTTTTCGATTGAATTTTTGATCAATCGTTAAATTTTTAGGAACCATTTTAGCACACACTTTTTTCATATTTAAATTTTCAACTAAAATTTTACGAACACTTTCTCTATCAATATTTACCATCTCTGCTACAGCTCGAACACTTAATCGACGATCTTGCCGAATAATTTTGTCAATTTTTTCAACGTTTTCGTTTGTTGAAGACGTAGTAGGACGTCCAGAACGATCATCGTCTTCGACGTCCTCCCTTCCACTACAAAACCGTTTGTGCCATTCAAAAACACGAGCTCTTGATAAACATTCTTCACCATAAACTTCACATAACATACGAAACGATTCCGCGGCAGTTTTTTTTAATTTAACAAGAAATTTAATGTTAACACGTTGTTCGATTTTTATATCTAACATTTTTCGGCAGTATAGTCGAACTCGCACTAATAACAAGGCTACTAACGTATAAGAAAATGAATCGATGTCATCAGTGTTCATAGTACTTTTAGATAAGTGTTTTCTAATCATATTTCAATAATTGTTTTATAGATAACGTTAATAGTTTAGGTTATATTTAGAAAGTCTCGTTATTTTATTGTCATACCTCGTACACCGCCCACAGCAACGGGTGCGCCCGGAAGACCGCGATCGGGACAGTTTTCACGGTCTCGGGGGTCATCTTGTTCATGAGTTGGTACTGAAACAGATTATCTTTATTATCTGGTTTCATTACTAGGATTTTCCCGTTTCAAACAGGACACGTGAACTTTCCGGGGCGGTTGTTGGTCGGTAAGAAATACTCCTTTTCCGACTCGTTTTTCCAGCCTAACCGATCCCCACCATTTAGGTGCGAAGCCTGCGTGAAACCCTTGAAGTGCTTTAGACAGATGGTGGGCTTTGTAATATACCAGTTCCCCTTCCGTGAATTTATTATTTTCGGTCCCTCTGTCTTTAATTTATATAAATTAATTCATTAATAATTATAAATGTATTTATATATTTTCCCGACATCCTCAATGTGCGATTGAGATCGGGTGTCACAAATTATTTAAAATGAAAAAAAAAAACTAAACGCGTATTCCGTAACAGCGGTGATTGTGTCCGGTGGTGGGTCGGTCTCCTCTCGGAAAAAAAAAGAAAGTAAATAAAAAAATTGTTATTAAATAGTTCCTATTTAAAATATTTTGTTGTGTATACACCACGAAGTGGTTGTTGATCGACACGCGCTTTCGTGTTCCGCGTATCACTCGCAGCGCGGCGGCAGTGTTTCTGATAACGACTGATCCGGTGGCGCGAGGTTATCTACGACGGTAAAGTGCTGCGGCGGCACACGCGTCTAATTATATCGCGATCGGGAGACTTGTCCGTGTTTCGGTATCAAGGTCGTTCCGCGTATCGGTTATCGGATGGTGGCGTCGTTCCGGCTGCGGCGTGTGATTATTTCGGTAGAGATACGTTCGATATACCGCGATTCACGCGTGCGGGCCGGCGGGTCGCGATGTATTCGGTATTGAGCTCTGCACGGTCCGTTTTTTTATAGACCGGACTGGACCGATACATTTTAACAAAGACCAGGACCGGACCAGACCGATAAAATAAAAAAAATCCAGACCGGAATGGACCGACAAATTTTAACAAAAACCAGGACCGGACCGGATCGAAATATTTAGTTAAAAATAATTACTTACCAAAAGGTGATTATCAACGATTAACAAGGAAGTTTTTTTTCTGACGACTGACACTCACGATGGCTTGACGTATAATAATTAATAACTAATCATAATGTATAAATTTTGAAATAATGGGTATTGAAAACACAATAATTGTTCGGGTAATTTCATTATCTCGTTTCCGTTTCCCTGCATTATATTTATAGATCTATATAATGGGTGAATATTATGTCAACAACAAGACTATAATAATTATTATAAAAACGTGATTAGCTATTTTTGTATCCCAAAACGTTATAATCTAAATTTAAATAATATAATATTATGAAGTTAATTTTTATTTTACCACGTCATATAAATATATAAAATTATATTAAGTTAAGATTACGGGACCGGACCGAATGAGATCAAATTTAAATTGAAGACGGACTAAACCGGACCAATTAATTTTTTTAGAGGAAGGGACCGAACCGGACCGGACCACATAAAATTACAATACGCAAAGACCGAAAAGACCGGACCGCGGTCTAGACTGGACCATGCAGAGCTCTAGTATTCGGGGACGTTCGCGTAATCGTACTTCCTAATATTACTGCTAATGTCACGATTGGTTTCTCGGGCTCGCGTGCTGCGATATGTCCGCTGCTTGTTGGGGACTCGGTATGGCTTATGCGATATCGCGCTAATTTTAGCGTCCGGAGTTTTCCCTAACCTCACTATGCTTCGTGATATTTATAATGTCTTACGTAATAAAAGTAAAGCAAAGTGTGGTCTAATAAGCTAGCAGAAAATATCTTACCTTGCCTCATCACGTTTTTGACCGGTGATTTCCTCTGCGGGGAGCCAATTTGTAGTGGTACGGGTCGGTAATTGACAACGATGCCACACAATAATAAACAATAAATAATAAATATGATTTTTATTAACAAAACAATATGCGTTATACCTTAACAGGCTTAACTATAACAGGTCCGCATAGTAAAACTGTGGATTAATACACAAGTTATTGTAAATAGAATGAATATAATTAAGAATCATCACGATAGTGACAATATTACAACAAAAATGCGTTTTGTCAGGCGTTGTAGGCACGCGCGATTACGATGTGCGTATTTCGGCGTACACGGGCGAACAGGACGGGCTAGAGGTGGTGTGTATCGGCCGTCACTATATAGGGCACTATAGAAGCAGGTATAATCGTCCGCCATTTTGCGACAAATAATTACCAGTATCACTATCAAAACATACAGAATAATTGAGAATATCTACAGATATTACAGATACGTTTTCGCTTTAAGCAATATATACTTATATTATATCTTAAATCATGATTTTAAGTAAAATCAAAAAGTCGATATGACACATATATACACCTTTAAATTCTGAAATATATGGTTTATTAATCGCACGTGAATATAACTTTAATAATATACTACCAAAGATGGGCGGTTGTAGTGCTCTAAACTGTTCCAATACACGTATTAAAGGTTTTCGTCTTTTTCGATTTCCAAGAGATACTATAAGACGAAAAATTTGGTTACAAAACTTTTCATACCTTTTAAAATTCAAAATTTGTTTCTTTTTAGTAACAATATAAAAAACATTATTATATTAATATAATAATAATTCTTTCTATTTATGATATCACAAATAACTTTATTTTAGACTTGTTTAGTAATACTTATATTTACATCAATTTTGTAATAACGAGTAGGTACAATAACATAAAAATTATAAAATAATAAAATAATAACAGCGTCTTGCTTTAGAACAATAGAAAGTAACAGATTTGATAAATATTTAATAAATAGGCCTAACATTAAGTTACTGACACTGTTTAGGTACGCTCAGTATATAATATTAATAATTAATGTTTTTTTCATAATGACGTTAATAATTTTATGTTAATTAATAAATATTGGTATACATAGAAGTACATGAAACCAATTTAAGCAAATATATAATGTAATAATAAATAATAACATAAGAAATTATAATAAATAGATGAACAAAATAATGAACAAAAAATACATCTTATTTATAATTATTAATTATTTTTTTATAATTTAATTATATGCTTACATTCACATGATGCCTATCTAAGCTCAAAAATATATTTAGTGCAACAATTCACGATTTTGGTATAAAAATATAAGCAAGTTTACATTTTTTGTCAGTAAACGTGTCCTTTGAAGCTAGTAAAGCTAACCATGAAGCTAATCAATAAAATACAACAAAATAAACAGTACTTGAAATCGGTTTTTGTAATGCAATATATGACCACCACGTAGTTATTATTAACAAAATTAACAAACTCTTGTTCTATAAATGACTACTTTTTATACAATCAAAATACCTGTTCACGTGAATATACTAATTCAAGTTGTCACGTGATTATGATTCAGCTACGTGTTCACGTGATTAAGCTTTCATTGATTCACGTGTATTAACCATACGTGATTTATTTTGTTTAATTCACGTGATCACGGTATACGTGAACACGTACATTCATATTCACGTACAAAAACGTAACCCCTAATAATTACTAATTATATAATATGGTATTCTAATTATATGTATACTGTTAATAATAAGGAAATATAACACCCATAAATTTTATTTTTATTCTTAATTATTAATATTTTAATTCAATATTCAATAATTATTTGTTGTGTTTTTTATATCTCATTATCTGATATTTGAATCAATACATTTACAACTTCAAGAGCTTCCTAACAGAGCTATAGATGAAAACCGTGAGCCAGAAGAACATGACTGTAAGACAAATAATAACATTTATATATTATTTAAATTGCTATATTTTTGATACTCTTTTGAATTCTATACTAGGGGATGAACGTGACTTTTTTGTTCCGGAAGATTTGGCGTTAGATATGTGGCAGGAAGTGTACGGTAGGGATCAACCTGAGGATATTCCATATGTCCAAGTTAATCGTAACCATCCGGAAGTTAATCTGAATGATGATACAGTTTGTGTAGTGTGTAGAGATAATACACGAACACATGCACTTGTACCTTGTGGTCACAAAGTGCTTTGTGAAGAATTTGTCAACCAGCTACTCGATAAGCGTTGTCCTCTTTGTAATACAGAGTACACTGTGGCTATTCGCATTTGGGATTAGTAATTTTTTTTCTTATTTGTTATTTTAAAAAATTAAAAACAAAGTATTTTTTTTGTAATTAATTAATTCTAATTTATTTTATCTCTAAATTTGATGTTTCCTGATTTGGATGCATTCCCGAATTTAATTGTTCCTGAAATTATTTTTTCTAAAAATAAAATCCCGATTATGACGGTTCCTGAAAATTATTTATTCCAAAATTTATTTTCCTGCATATGAATTTTTCTATGAAATACTGTTTCATGTTTTTTTGGTTCCTTTAATATATCGTTCATGTTGTTAAACAATCCTAATCAATTTTTGTCCTTATCATTTTTTTTCCTGATTTTGACGCGTTTCCGTTTAAAGTCCAGTAGTTCAAAAATCTATACGATATGCGCCGATGCGATACTGTATATAACTATGAATTATTAGAGATTTATTTGAAATAATTGACAAATATTTATGTCATCAGCAGCTTGAACAACGTAATACGCGTTTCATCACATCGAAAAACATAGGTTCCTACCAATATAGTATATTTTGATTTTAGTCAATACTAAACTTAAGTTTTGGCATTTGCTTAAAAATATAACGAAAATATCTCTATTCACAAACTTTTTATAAACGTATCACGCTACACGATATTTTTTCCAATAGTAAGAAAATCTATGAATCTCAATGTATTTTTTCTACAAGTATAACCAGGGCTGGGCAGTATCTCAGATACTAGTATTTAAGATCAGGTGCGTCATTTCAGTTTTTTTTTTTTAGTGTGCCATTTTGAAATTTCACCAGACCATATAAAAATAGAGCGGATCTACGAAGGGGGATTCCCACCCCCAATGTCCCGACTAAAATAAATGTACCTGAAGATTTTCACAACTGCATACATATGTTTGTAGATTATGCAGCTTTTATTTTTTTCAATAAAACATGAATAGCAATCAACATAAATAGTAAATAGTTATTATTTAAGAACTAAAAAATAATAAATAATTGATTAATTTACCTATGAAAACCATAAAAATGCATAAAAAGCTTGAAGGTGATAAATGCAGCAAAAAAAAAAAAAAAGAAGAAGAAGAAAAGCAAATTTATTAATTTTATTTATAATTATAGCTTTTGCACAGTCAAATCCATAAATAAAAAAAAGCAAAAACATAATCTTTTATCATTATAGAGTATCTTTATCAATAAACGACATTTTTAAATAATTTACACGTTTAATGGTTACGGAGGAGAAAAAATAGTGTAAAAAAAAAAGTTGTTCACGAACGGACAGTAAACAACAGACAATACGATTAAACACGAGAGCCATAGGACCTGTATGTATTATGTGCATCACTATATCCCTACCACAGTACGTTTTGCAGCTGTCTTTCAGATACTCCAGTAAAAACTGGTTTTTTGGTCTGGACAGCTGTAAAACTTAGGTAGCTGGTAAGGACGCACTAAAAAAACAAGAGCCACACAGTATGCGGTGTAGGTTGAGAATCAATGGCTAACGGGTAGGGAAGTAGCAACGGGTCGCGGTACTCAGGGGCCAGTTTTCATGTCGCGGACTATAATTCATGTGGTGTAAATTTTGTAGATGTATGTGGTGTAGTATTGTAACTATGCATTGCAAATTTAACGAATGTATCCCAATTTAGTTGATCTTTATCTACGAAATTTCTTAAATAATCTTTTAATGTTCTATGGGACCCTTCTAACGCTCTGTTACTAGCTGGATTGTATGCTGTTGTATTAAGTTTTGTTATTTTTAGTATCTTACATATTTCTTTAAGCACATTACCCATAAAGTTAGTACCTTTGTCTGTTAATATAGACTCTGGTATTCCATATATACAAATAAAATTTTCAACAAAAGTTCGTGTACTATATTAGCATCTGTTTTTTCAATAAGTACTGCTACTGACCATTTAGTTAGATCGTCCTGCATTGTTAATAAATACTGATTTCCTGAATTAGTTATCGTTAATGGACCCGTTATGTCTAATGCTACTCTTTGAAAAGGTCTACTTGATGATGCAGTAATTACCATTGGTTGTTTTGTATTTTTATGCATTTTATTTTTTTGGCAGCTAATACTTTTAAACAAATAACACATTTCGGACGTTCTTCGTTGTCTACTTTAATGTAAGTAAAACCAAAGTCTAAATAACTATCATCGTATTTTCTGAACTTACGTTTATTTTCTTCTTTATTTAAACGCTTGGTTGTACTCTTAATATTAAGAAATTTTTCCATTTTTCCAGAAAAGATATAAAACACGAGTTGATAATGCGCAATTCGAAAATGACGAATACACCATACGTACGGTTCATTCACGACGACTACTGCTATTGCCGTGCAAATATATTAATATTGGTCATTACTCATTACAATTCTACACTATTAGGTAGGGTAGACGGAATAATATTCGGTTATCGATAATGCGATAATGCTGTAACGACATATAATAATATAATAATAATATAACGTTTATAATACATAGATAAGCAATTCTATAGAGTAATTTGGTTTATTATTATTTTTTTTCATCAGTATGAAATATTTGTTTGGAATAGTTATGACATTTCAACAAAATTATTTTTGATTTAAAAATATCAATATTTACCACGCGGCTCGTGCCTCCCCTGCCAAGAGCTTGCGCCTCCCAAGGGAGGCGCGCCTCACAGTTTGGGAACCGTTATATAAATATATATAATTTATATACTATAAATTAATCTGTGAAAATTATCTTGAAAATACTATTAAATAAATTTTTCAATGTGTATATTAAAAATGTTGACTTATTTTAAATAAATAAATAAATATAATAGAAATTTTAATTACTATATGAATAAATTACCATTATTTCTGCTCTGGTTGAATATGTCTTAGTCGAAATTCCATTTTTTACTATTCCTGCAATAAACTTAAGAAATATGTTGTTTAAGCCATCAACTGCAGTGTTATAATTAATGCTATCACAATATGCACTCATTAGTATTGACACAACTGAATCAAATGTGCATGTGTTGGACATTATGATCTTCCCAAATTCTTTTATCATACAACTTTTCAACTCTTCAGCACGAGAACCATTCTTTAAAATGGGCAGAATCTTCATTTTTCTTAAATTATTTAATTGAAGATGTCTAATGTGTGGATTTGGAATAAGATATGAATCACTTTTCCTTTTTTTTCAGATTTTTTTGGTACCAGTGTTCACATGCCTTATTCTCTTCAGTAACATTATCATCTATTGAACCAACTCCATAAATATTACATTTATGTGATTCGCTGTCCAATAAAAGTGAATCAGCATTAAATAATGGACATGATTTTTCTGGTACTATTTAAATCTTATCTTCATCAATTTTTTAAATTCCTAGTTAAATTTGCTTGGATTATTCTTATCTATGTTCACTGTGTTTATATCATTTGAGTTTGTAGTTATTAATGATTTCAAATTTGTTGTTCAGTGAACTAATGAAGCTCCTAAATTAGAATAAATGTGATTTTCTAAAAATTTATCAATATCAGTAGGTAGAATTATATGCTTAAAAGTAATTATTTTGAGCTTTCTAAAACTTGATTCAACCGCTGCAGAGCTAGAAATATATTCCTCGTATTCAAATACTGGTATCATAATCCTAGACCACAATGGTAAAAGTTTCATTCACTTAAGTATAGGAGACACCCGTGTAGGTAAGTACATGGCATTAATACCCATTCCTTCATGAACCATGTTTTTATTGCTTTCAAATATATCTTCAGCCCATTTCTGAAATGAATTGTGATCAATTATTTTTTCTATAAAATCGCTTGGATCTTCTAATAATATTCTTTCTTCACTACTTATACTTTCATGTTCACTATCAATTATGATTCCTTAAAATAAATACATTAATTTATCAAATACTAGGTAAAAACAATTTTATCAATCTCAAAACTAATTAAAATTTGGTTCACCAAAAGAAAATTGTATTTTCTATTAAAATTTACTTTCAAAATGTTTTTACTGAAGTGCAAAAGAAACTAACCAAATTTCTGTTTGTATTTAAAATTATCAATAAATAACAATTATATAAATATCAGCAGCTGTTAATTGGTACCCAATAACCAAATATTATTTAAGTACATACTCATTTTAATTTACCTGTTGATGAATAAATAACTAAATTTCTTTTATGTATTTCACATGGTGTTTGTAATACATAATGTGACTTTATCAAGGCCATCAGTTTCGTTGGTAATGACTATAAAAAGGGAGATTAGTATAGTTTTTATACCATCAAGGCTTTATTAATTAATTGTCCAATGGTACGTAAAATAACTTCCTTGACGCGTTTAGAGACAGTTTTTAAAGGAACTCATTTTGCAACCATTTTCATAAAGTGTGCAACATCAACTCTTATAAGACATCTAAACACATAAATTTTAATGTTTTATTAATGCATTCAATCTAAAATTGGAGATATTAAATTATATTCCAAATTATTAATTATCAACAAAGAAATGTTTATAAGTATAAACATGTTTTCAAAATAAATTTGAATAAGAATTTAATATACATAAAAAAAAATGTTTGCTTATCTATCATTGAATATTATAATTCGATTTGAAATGTGTTTTTGTCAATGTTAATAAATAAATATTAATGAAAATGTATATTACTTTTCAAATAATTATAATTATTAATTTATTTATTATTAATAACAATGTATATTTATAATGTGTATCAAAAATACATAAAACTTAAAGGAACAATACCATTATGGCATCAACTGGAGTAACTAAATCAACTTTAACTCTGATTTTGTTCCGTTTAATCTACAAAAAGTACTTAAATTGTGAAATAATTACAAGAAGCGCTTTAGAATTTAAAACAGTTATTTTTGATAAAAATATAAAAAACAAAAATCATTAAAACCTTTTGTTTCAAGCCTATATTAGACAATCTTGATACATGCACTTACCTAGGTAACCAATGAGACTCATAACATGGTAAATCATTAAATACTAAATCAGCGCAAACATTTATGTAGTCATTTAAAGAAGAATATTGTGTAAAACATTGAGTAATAGCTAATGACATGTCACACACCGTTTCTTTTGGTTGTTGAACATTACAATATATAATAATTTCCATGTTAAAATCTCAATAAAAAAAAAAAAAAAAAAACATTACAATTTAACCACTCGGATAACCACGAAAAAATTGTGATGTTGGTATGTTTTTCACTCAGCATATTTGTAACAGTAAATCCTTGTTTTCTAACATGACCTTAAGCTAGAGCTTGATACAAAAAATATGTGTTTTGTCTTTTCATCACCAAACTTTTTAAAACTTTTAACTACTGATCCTGTTGCATCAATAATAAGTATGGAGTGACTAACATTTTTAGTGAAGATTCTATAAACATGAATCTGTTCACTACTATGATAATGTATAAAAAATTGATGTATGCTTATAATTTTCTTCTTGTCTTTAAAAATTAAAGATAAAGCTACTAATACATCACTATGCCTTTTTTTCAAATCGTTATTACGATATTTCAGATTTCCCGAAGACAAGATTGCTGGAATGGATCCTCCTTTAAATAAAACAATTATAATTACTATTAATTATTAATATTTTTGCCCAAAAATTAAGTCTAATTCGCTAGGTATATAAAAGAAAGAATAGAATAATATTATTTTCGAAACAAAAATAATAAATTAAACATTTTTAAAATTGAAACATCAAACAAATTTTAAAAACCAAGGGAAATAAGTTTTAAATAGCAAAGAAAACACGTTTAAAACGATTTTATTTGTTATAATCTAAAAAAAATAAAAAAAGTTTCATCTAATCTTGCAGATTATTGAATAATAAATGTGTAGGCTGTACCTTCTTTTACTAAGTGTTTTACTTCTCTTTCTCTAAGAGTTTCACATGATAATCCGTCACCAAAAATTGAAGCAATAGCCTTTTCCTTAGCAGGACCAATCATGCGGCGTTTTTTAAACGAGTTATGCGTTTCATTAAATTTGCCAATGTACTCACATTACATAAGTACTTTGTTGAAAAATTGAATTTATATTATTTTAAATAATACATGATTATTAAATATTCAATAATTCGTACCGTGAATGACCCATGGGTTTCTCTGAAATTCTACCTTTAAACTGAGAATTGCAGTCGGTACAACGTCCTAATATAATAATACTATTTGATCTGTTTGGATACACTTTGGCTCGACGAAATGACAGACAACAAGGAAGTTCTGTATGAATCCAAAAATGTTCTGCTAAAATCAGGGTCCAAGAATCTTTAGGAAGAGCAAAATAAGTTCTAGAACTTTGGAATGGACGAGAATTATCATTTTTCTTATAACTAAGTTGATGTGGTTGAAATAGTAACCATTCATCCTTCGAAAATGTAATGACAAATTTTTTTATTGGTAAGCCTTCTTCATTACTACTGTAATCACTTGAAATGTCTAATAAAATTAAATTTAATGTTAAATAATTAAAAATTTTTAAAAAAAATTAGTAATAATTATATAAAAAATAATTATTAAAATAAAAATTATTAATAAAAATAAAATTATTAATAAATATAATTATTAGAATAAAATAAATTTTATTTTAAATAAATATCTTCCTACTAAGTATGTACAATTTTTCTTATCACTTGGCAAAGACAAACTTGTTAAGACTGAAACAGGAACTATCTTTTTAGTTATCACCGTAGAAATACCTAACATCTCTTTAATGCTGTATCGTCCTTTATGTACAAGAGTGTGAAGAGCTCCTTTTGACATTTTATTATTCAGATAGGCACTTATATCTACCCAAACACTACTAGTAGCTACAGCTATACCTAAAAAGTTGAAAATTATAAAAGTAAATACATGTAGTATTAATGAAATAAATTCACATGTATTATGCCAAAACAACCAAATAGGTAAAAAAAACAATTTTTGTATTATTTTATGAAGGTTGTGGTTATTTTTGAAATTACGACACATTGTGTTTTTTCATATTTAAAATATGCTGGCAAGGATGGATTGTCTCTCACTGTCCTGAGACTAATAATGAGATTTTCGCAATCGGATTTAAACAACTAATTTAATTATTTATGTACATTGACATATTTCACTTATAGAAAATAATATGTATTCATTAAAAAAAGGAGTATAATACAATGGCGTAATATGAAGTGCTAGGCATACGGCAAACTTAGAAAAAATACCATTTTACCAATTACAAATTTTGTATGATTTTTATTTTTAATCTTTAATTTTATGAATTATTTTTTAATATCTACAATTAATATTTTTTAATTATTATTACTGTGAAAATTTTAAATTTAAATAATTTGTTTTTCTCGAAATGAGATTGACATCAATCATTTTTTAATATAAAATTTCCTGTGTGAATACCCGTGTGATATTTTCATTATTTTACAATTAAATTTACACGTAAAAGCTACAATTAAATTAGATCTACAAATTTTTTAAAGAATAATAGAAAAATGTCGTTCAGAAGGTAGAATAAAAATAAAATTTTGCACCATTGTTAACATTTGTTACGCCACTGTATATTCTATACATATTATATATGCATAAACGGGCCATAAGCACTACCGTACTACAGGAGCGGACTGGGAGTACTTTGGCCCAAGCGGAGAAAGATATGATCGGCCCAACATTTTTTTAAACAATTGCTGTTCAACTGATGAAAATTTTCATTTTTTTTTTTTTATCATATCTCTGTACCTACCTATTTAGTTTTTATTTTAACATGTTCTAAAATTCATTAAATTCATTAAGTTATATAGAACTTTTTTTTATACTTCATCAAAAGAATATATTCAGATAGTTCTAGAAGCAATGTTGCACTGTGGTGTAAATAGAACAACATAAAAATACTTAATACATTCGAGTATAAAACTAAAATTATGTTATTCTTACAAAACTATGTCGAAATTGTTAATGTTTACATTATATCAGGGGCGGAACTAGCAGGAGGAAAACTGGGATTCATCCCCAAGCGTAAAATTTTAAAGGGTGTAATTTTTTTATTATATGTATACATTAAATATATATATTTATCTTTCATAATGATAATAAGTATAAGACTCAATAAGTATGATTGTATGCTAATTATTAGAAAAAACTATAGGGATGGATATTTGATATTTTGTTTATGATAAGGCGTATTTTAACATTTTTCCCGGGCGTAAAATTTCTAGATTCGCTTTTGCATTCTATATATATATAGGTATTTATCTAATACATACATTTTTACAATAATTTCTGGGCGATTATAAACTCTCCCGGGTCTACTCCAGTACTACCTGACGGAAACGTGTAAACTCTCCCGGGTCTACTCCAGTACTACCTGACAGAAACATGTAAACTCTCCCGGGTCTAGTAAAAATCATTAATTAAAGTTAATATACATTTAAGTTGCGTTTAAAAATAGTCAATCATATATAATAACAATAATAATAATAATAACAATATAAATTAATGTCTTTCGCTGCTATGAACATGATATTATAGTCAAAATACAATAAAAAATAAAATTTCCAAAAATCCAATATACATTTAAATTTCTTTTAAAAATAGTCAATAATAATAATAATAATAATATAAGTTACAAATACAAAATATACGTAAAAATGTTAAAATTATTGTTTTTGATAATAAGAACATACAGATTTTAAAAAAGTTAGGGAATCTATTTTTTTTTCTTTATAATCTAATATTTTTTGAGATATATTTTTTCATTATTTTTTGTATAAATATTTTTAATTGATTTATTTAATTTATTGCAACTTTGAATTTTAACGTATATTTCAGTTTGAAAATCCGTTAGAGCATTAATGAATATAAATAAAGATGGATGAGTACTTGAAAAATATGAATTTAAATGCGAATGGAACGACTCACAAGCGTTTGTTGTTTTTGAAGTTGGTGATGATGCTGAAGCCCATATTGTTGGAGGATATAATGCATCATCATCAATATACGTACTCACCAAGTATGAAGCCAATGTTTCCAATTTTTAATTTTCTGGAGGCATTGTCGCAGCTAATGTAAATACATAAATGTTTCCAACTTCATTTGGATCTATAAACAATAATCCAAAAACATAACGCAGCCATTTTCCAACTTCACTTGTGCCATCTCTATATTCTATAGAAAGACCCAATTCCTGGATTTTTCTATACCACGCTTATGTGAGATGAAATCTGCAGCATTCTATTTTTGTTTCAGGCCAAACATTTACAACAGCATTATGTATAGACTTTTCAAGATCTACAATAACCATCTTAGGATAAAATAATAAATTCATATTAGCACATTTATCAACTAACATTTTAAATATCCGTTCATAAAATATGGTAGATTTATCTGATAATAAACAAAATATTAATGGTATATAGTGACCATTTATATAGCCATGTAAAGTCACCAATTGTTTAAAAAACTTGGTGCAATAAGAAAAAGTACTATCTAAATAAATTATTTCTGATTGCATTAAACAATTTAAATTTGTAGAGCATCCAAATATTATTAAGTTATTAAGTTCGTCATTTAACAACAAAATGTCTTCATCTTTAGAAGTTTTTACTTCAAACGTTTTCAATATATTATGAATATCTGAAATATTTTTGGGTAATGCTGGAAAAATTTTATGTCTTGCATTATACATATTTATTTTTATTTTTAATAAGTCACTAGTATCGATAGCGTCGTTGTGATATTCCTGTAAAACTTTACGTTGGATTTTTCGTGGAGCATCTGAAATATTTTCAGTCGCTTTTCTCTTTCCCGATTGTGTTAAACATAAACGTTTACTTTTTTCTCATCTGAAATGTGATTGTGTTCTAACTTGGATCTCGACATAGTTTCTTTATCTGAAAAACACGAAAATAATAATAATAATAATAATAATAATGTTAATAATACATAATAGCCAATATAATAGATATAATAACCAATGAAAAAGGTATTAACTCGATTTTTTTCGTTTTTGAGTTAAGACTGTATTCCGATAAAGAATCATTTTCTCTGTCGATTACGAAAATGATCGTATCTCTATATATCCCAAAGAAATTATAAAATAATATTTTTATAATTTCCCAATATGACAGTTTCCAATGAATAAAGTCGTATCTCGAGTTACGACCTTTTTGAAAAAAATATTTTCCGCCGAAAAAGGGTAGTAAGAATTTAAAAATAAACATAAATAGTAAATACCACTGAGTATTAAAGCATAATAAATATGATGACATTAAACACTGATTACAAAAATTTACTCATAGTCTATAATAATTTATAATATAAATATTATTATATTGTTTATGTGTTAAAAATTAAAAATCACATCAAGTTATAATAATATTCATTATAATAATGTTCTATATAAAAATATTTTTGTTGATGGACTGTACAAAAATTTATTTTTCCACAATATGGGCATACCAATGTCATATTTATTTTTTGAAATAAATTTATATTGACATTTCACGTTAAATTGTATTATTATTATTATTATTGTTGTCTTACATTAGCTAGCTAACAGATCAACAACATAATAACACTAACCATCTTGTAATTTAATAATATTGTAGTTCTAGACTTCTGGTGTGAAATAATGTTTTAAATATACCTACTAAATATTATTATTAAATAAATAATTGAAAACTATGCTATCAAAATTAAAAATAATAATATTGTAATATTTTCTTAGGATGAACTTTTAAATCTCAGATATTCTTATTTATCTTCCACTTCTACTATTTTAGATACCTATGTGTATGGAAATATATCAAGCGATGATGAATATTATAAATTTGTGGAAAAAGAGGTAAATATTTTGTATACATTTTTTAGTTATTCTTAAATAAAAATATTTTCTTAACTTAGTATAGGATTTTAAAGTACTACCTAACTTGAATATACAGAACACTTTTCATTAGGCCTATATTGATTGTAATTATTTCATTAATATTACTAATTGACAATTATAAAATATATTTGATTAAACTTCAGTATCTACCTATATTTTAACATATTTATAGTTTATTAGCTATTAAAATATAAATTAAACTAGTCATGTAGATTAATCACGTACGTTACCCCAGCCCCCCACTTTTTAATTTTGCAATTTTTTTGCGTCAATAATTAGTGCTCAATTCCTGCCAGATTCTCAGAATTCCTGCTGTACCAGTTTTCCCAGAAAGTCGAATTTTCTACCGAGGGGGGGGAACGTTTTCCCAGCCCCAACCACACTTTAAATTTAACTTTTTTCAATTTTTTTTGTGTCAATAATTAGTGCTCAATACCTATCAATTCCTGCCTACACTTTCAGAATTCCTGCTATACCAGTTTTCCCAGAAAGTCGAATTTTCTAACGGGGAGGGGAAGTTAGTCCAGCCCCACCCACACTTTACATTTTACTTTTTGCAATTTTTTTTGCGTCAATAATTAGTGCTCAATACCTGCCAATTCCTGCCTACACTTTCAGAATTCCTGCTATACCAGTTTTCCCAGAAAGTCGAATTTTCTACGGGTGGGTATGTTTTTTATGAATGACGTACGTACCTATGTACACGATTACTCTAGAGAACCTAAATTTTTATACTATTGTTAAATATTCATATATTGATTCATCTGTAATATTTTATTATTAACACAGTTATGTGTATCTTATATTCGCATATTTTATCAAAATTAACATCGTTTTATATATTTTATGTGGTAATTTATTATTCATTATTATAGTTTTATAATATACAGTTTTAAGTATGATTCACACTAGTCAGACACGTACTGACAGACACCGAACCGTTCCGGAAAATATTTTGATATTTGTTTAAAGTAACTGTAAAGTTACAGTAATTCACATTTTAAACGTTTCCGTTTCGTTCATACACGTAGCAAACCGACAGAGTCCATCCGGCAATCCCCGAGTGATCCGGTCACTTTACGATGTTGTAGCGAAAATGTAGGTATGAGAACAATAATAAGTACGAGTATAGTATATTTGAACAGTACAGTACGGTGTCTGTCGGTACGTGTCTGAATAGTATGAATTGACCATATATGTATCGGAACGGTACGGTACGATGTCTGTCGGTACGTGTCTAGTGTGAATCATACTTTAAACCGATTTCCATCAAAATCAAAATTGAGTAGATAATTTGTCAATATTTCTGGCACTACTAAATACGAGTATAATACTTAAACCCACTATGATGTAAATCAGTCTTAATTGATAGCATTAAACAAAATTACTTTCTGCGATTATGTTTAGCTTGTATTTGGTCTCTATATCAATCGCATACTGCATTTGTTTAAACTATTTCAGTAATAACAAAACCCACTATGATAAAAATGTATTAATAGTCCATAACAATATCATATTGTATCTATTTTAAATTATTTTGTCCAAAGAAAATCATAAAGATATATTTTCATTCTAACATACATTATCTGTTAAATCATTATATAATAATTTACTCGACGTGGCTGAACTTGTCTCTTGATAATTTTCTTATTTTAAGTTTATAATTTTCAATTATTTTTATAATATTAATTATTAAAATAAGTTTATTACTAACTGTTGTTTTCCGAACATTATAAAAATGAGTGGAAGAAAACCTGTTGTGGCACCAGAAATGGTAATAGATGCTATTTTACAATTTAAATAAAAAATTGTATAAACAGGCGAAAATGGTGAAAAAAGTAAGTAAATTATTGAGACTATATTGTACTAAAAACTATTATCATTTAAGTGATTAATCTGTTTTAAGCCGTTTCGTGTAGGTAACATATCCACTAAAATCGAAATAGTGGAACTCCTCTGCACTCGTCGTTTATTAAAATAGCTAAATATTATAATTGTATGTTCCCTGTACATAGCTACATTGGTATGGCCAATATTAATAACTTACTTTGCTTACTTCTTATTTTGTTATTATGTAATTCCTAGTATACTACTATTCTACTTATATATTGTTATACATTTATAAATAAACTAGCTGAACCCGTGCATTTTGTATCCCGTTAAAAATCTTACCTTTTATTAGTCTCAAACTGTGTGGTAAATTCGTTAATATTTTAATAATAATTTATAATAACTTATTTCGCATTAATTGTTATTAATAAAATAAATAAAAGATAAATAAAAAATTATTATTATTTAAAAATGTCTGCTTGAGCACCTCCCAGGGTTACTATCACTTTTTAACTTAGCCTATCTTCTGCCAGTAGGTCTGATAAATTTCTTAACTAAATTATGTATAATACTATGTTGTTCATTTCAATTCCATCGATTCTAATCAACTTCATTTCACGTTTCGCGTTGCTCGTCAGTTTGACTTGCAGAATTGCAAGTTCTGCGACTTAAGTTTATACGTCTAATTGCTAGCATTTTTAAACACAACCATACCAAAACTTTTTAGAAAATGATTAGCACTTATCAATAAATTTACTGTAGTGTGGAATTTTGACGGATGCATCTGTTTTATATAATAAACTGGAATTACGTAACCAAGGAATACATTAATATTTATATACGCCGATTAAACATACACAAAAAAAAAGGTCAGTTTATAGTTAGCTATATATAGGTATAGCTATATAGGTATACAATTTACACAGTTATATAAGTTTTTAATTTTTTGTGCAATTTTCTTCATTCTTTTCTTACATAAGAACCTTCTCCTGGCAATTACGAACAATTAAGAAAAAATTGAGCCAAATCGGCCCAGCCGTTTTCAATTGATGAATTGTAATACATTTTTGGCTCCATTTTTATATAGATTACTGTCGGTGGTATGTGAGTATACGTATACGGGGTCTAGGAAATTTCGCCGCGAACTCTTTCGTCGCCGGACTATTCGCCGCGATCGCTACGCCGCCGGACTATTCACTGTCGGGCTATTCGATGCAAAGAGAACCTCCCACGAAATATTATTACCAATAATGTACTTAAATTATTAAAGATTAATAAACAACAATACTAAAGTTATGATAATTTTTCAAACCTCACCATCCGACTTTTTACATGCATTCATATATATATATATATATATATTAATGAGGAAGAACTTCTTTCTGGTTCATACGATGTAATATGTAGTATTGCAAAAAATATGAAGCAATTTGAATAAATTTGAAAAGAAGTTTTTATAGCACTTATCAAGAGCATAGATCTAGATTCTAGAAGACCATGTACACTTAATTTTAGATTCTGAACGGAGTGAAGAATGTATTGATTTTACAATGATGTGTGTTTTTTTTTTTTGTGTCTGTCGACACGATTTGGGGCAGTAAAAATGCTTCGATTGCCTTACGTAGCAACTTTTCTGAAAGGAAAGTGAATCTATTTGGTACTTTGGGGGGGTCAAAAGTAAAAAATTTTCAATATTTTTAAATGCGACGGGAAAAGACCCTAAACAATTTTGGGTAAAACGGGAGTTTTTACGCAAAACCAGTTTTCGACATAATCAAATTTTTTATTTTGCTATAACTCAAAAACTAATCGATGTAAATACTTGAAATTTTCACCAAATGTTTAGATTAGCGTTCTCTATACACCATTAAATTTTCAAAGTATTTTGACTTTTATTGAGCTATTTATAGACAATTGAAATTTTCAATTTTTTTAAGTATTTTTTTTTTAAACAACGATAAAATTTTTTTGGCTGCCTTGAAAATCTTAAAAATTTAATACAAGGTTTCTTATAAGTTGTTCCTTAACTGATAAAATAAAATCTAAAATCGTAAGTCACAATTTTTTAAATCATATTAAAATGTATCACTTTTATTCCCTTCAATATGCTAATGGTTTATTAGAGGAGAAGACACTTATAATATATATATAAAGAGTTGTTTTTATCTAAAATTGAAATATCAAGATCTATATGTGTATCAATACTTTTTTTAAATTCTATTCCATCTGTTTAGAAATAAATGTGATACATTTAAACTATAACTATTGTTGTGGAGACACATAATGTTCTATTCGATTATTTTAAAATATAATGTGGTTTGCCCTGTGCTATTTGACTGTTTTACTATTTTACATGGTTTTATAGTTTTGACACATGTCAGTTGAGGGTATGGTACTGCAGTCATAATAATGCAACAAGTATATTAACTTTTTTACAATTCAAAACAATTTTTGGTGCTCTTTAAATAAATTTTACTATGTAGGTACCCTTAACGATTACATTCAATATTTTGATTCCAATTTTCTACATTAAAGTATTACTAAATACAATTCTTACTCATTGTGGACTACTTTGATAAATACAAAATCCTAAAAAAAAATTGTACAAACAGTTACTGCTAGATAGCGAACGCTGTTGACGCCGAAGTCGTCTCTGTTTTCCACCAGTACATGTTATCAAAAGTAATAATTATCACACAATTCATAACCGTGGTAGATTTTTGTAATTCTACATAAAAATGTTTTGAATTATTAATTATTAATTATAAATTATTAATTAATGAATTTTTAATAAATAGAAAAGCGAATTACACCCTCAGCGAGGCACACAGAAGCTAGTATATATATATTATTTTAATATGCTTAAAAAATAGCAGAGTAAACTAAAAATGTGTTTCATGATACAGAGAACTCAAATTAAACATTTTATTTTGCTAAAATCTGTTTTATTTTTGAAATTATGTTTTTGTCAATCGAATTATCAAGTAAATTTTAAATCTATTGATTAAGTAAATAGGCCGATTACGCTGGTGCAACGTCGTACAATTACAGCCATAATATACTCTTACGATAATTTCGTATTAGGTATCTGCTGGTTTTGTTGGGTTTTTTTGTCGATTTCTGCTGTGAGATTTTCTTTGTTTGTTCATTTTTGCACATGATTATACGAGTGAATTAGAAAAAGTTAATAAATATATTGCTTTTTATCACTTTTATCGCTTTTACTATCTAACAATACGTTAAGGGCGGCCGCACACGAGCAACTATTTGTTGCGCAACTTTTTTGTCTTTGTCGCTGTCTAGTTGCTTCGGAGTGTGAGAGTGCGCACACGACGATCAACTATGCATTCGATAAATACGCGTGCACATCGTTATCATACGTACATCTCAATCGTCCATTTTCAATCTTCAACATCAATTACGTACACCTAACCTATTATGGATTTTTTGGATACTGCAGTAGTTTGTGCTCTTATCATTCGACACAGGAAAAATCAACGGAAAAGGAAATATTGGGTTCACCCGCTAATATCTGAAAGAATGAATAAAGGGAAATTTACTTTGATGTTCGAAGAGTTAAGAAGTTACCCAGAGAAATTTTTTGGTTATTTCCGCATGAGTGTAACTTCATTTGACGAGCTAATTACATTTCTGGAACCTGCCATCACCTACCAAAATACAAACATGCGACTGGCGATTCCACCAGAAGAGAGGCTCGCTGTTACATTGAGGTGAGATGTATAAATAAATACAATTTCTTTTCTTTTTTTTCATTATTTATTATTAAAAGTAAAGATAACTTTTTATATGAAATTAGATAAATATTTAATTAAGTATAGTAATAGTGTTCATTTATATCATTTGTGGTTTCAAATCCATCTGAAGACGCTGAAAAATTTGATATATATGACTGTACACTGTCGGTAGTTTGAGGTGAAATAAGTTGTATGTTTTGGTTCAAAGTGGTGGGTTGATTCATAGATGTAGATGTACCAGTTATTAAATGCAAAGGAGTGGAGTAATTAGCAAAGTTTCTACTGAAATCAAGTGTGTTCGTTGGTAGCGAATTGTTCTGAAAATTTTTTAGTAACTGAAGAATTTGAATTTGTGCATCGATCTTTTGGTGTGTGGGTATTGCTCTCAGCATAGGTACAAGAGACAGTGCAAAATTTGTGTCTGAGTCAACCACGCTTGGAGCAGTTTCATTTTTTTTTGCTTCAAGTATATGGATTAGTTTTTCTTCATAACTCATTTTCTTATTCTTCATTGAATTTGATGTGGTATGTGGAGAAGGAATGACAGGCGGGCTTTGTAAATCCTCTGTTTCCTCACGTTCTTCATCGCTCACGTTTAGTTCAGCATTTCCACTTGTTTCGCGAACTTGTTCGGTTGGTATAAGAAATAAAAGTTGGTCGTAATATTTGTACTTTCGTCGCTTACTGGCAGATTGCCCTGACTTCACCGATTTTTGTTCACGCAATTCTCTTGCAAAGCACGTCCTTAGATTTTTCCATCTTCGTTGTATCATTATTCCTAAAAACCATTTATAAATAATAATATAATAATAGAGATTACAACTAGGTATTAAATTTGTAGTAATATTAGCTATATTAAAAACTTAAATAATAGTACTTAAATGGTACTTTTCTTTAGGTATCTAGCAAGTGGCTCAAGTTTCAACGAACTATCATACAATTATTTGATTGGCGCCAGCACAATTCGTAAGATAGTGAAAACAACATGCACGGAAATTTGGAATATTTTGCAGCCTATTGTTATGCCAGAGATAAGCGAAGAAGGGTGGTTACACATATCTGAACAATTTTATAAAAATACCCATTTTCCTAACATCATTGGTGCTATAGACGGCAAACATATCAGAATAATCCAACCACAAATGACTGGCTCAGAATTTTTTAATTATAAAAAAATTCTTTTCTGTAGTGCTGATGGCATGGGTTGATGCTGATTATCAATTTGTCTACATAGATGTTGGCGCAAATGGAGCAGCAGGTGATTCTTCAGTCTTTAATAATTCAAATATGGGCATAAAGTTACGACAAAACCTTTTGAATATACCAAAAGACCGAACATTGCCCAACGATCCAGAAGGTAAACCAATGCCTTTTTGTTTGGTTGCTGATGAAGCTTTTGGTTTATCGAGACACATTTTGCGTCCATTTGGGAAAAAAACGCTTACCCCAATAAAAAAAATTTACAACCGAAGGCAAACAACAGCTCGTCGAATGGTTGAATGCACATTTGGCATATTAGCAAACAAATGGCGTATTTTCCATAGACCTATTGATGTTAGCATCGATTTCTGTGACACGATAATCAAATCATGTTGTGTGCTCCATAATTTCGTACGCAAAAGAGATGGAATTAATTTTACAGACACAGCTTATGAATGCCCACTGCAGAGTGTTAACATTGAACCCCACGATAGAACTATATCTGCTGCCAATATACGTAACTATTTTGCAACCTATTTTACATCCCCTCAAGGATCTGTTCCATGGCAGTACAATGAACTCTGATGTGAATAATAAATTTAATAATTATATATTTAATATACAAATTCAATTTTTTTAATAATAAATAATGTCTTTATAATATTAATAAAATTATAATACCTTGTTAATATTATTTTACTATTAATACGAATACGGTAAATGACATTGGAACACCTGTTATATTTTTGTAAATATTACTTAAATTTGTAGAGAATAAAATTGTTAAGATAATATAAATCCATGCTCTATTTATTATTATCCGAACGTCAACAATGCGTAAAATACCACGGCCCACACGTGCGGTCGCAGTTAAGATACACTGTACGTTTATCTTAACGACGTCCACGTGCAGCTAGCTTATCAATATATATTATATATTGAACATTTATATTAGTTTTGTAATTTGTATACATATATTATATATATTTCTAGCACAATTAATTCTACTCATACGTTTACAAGATTTAAAAGCACGAACCTGCTTGTTTTTTTTGTTCTGCATTGAGTTGTCCCCAGGTCGTACACAGCACATTTAAGCACACTTCTTCCCATAGTTTACTTTTTAAATTAGCATCTGAATAATCTTTTAAATTTTTATTAAACAATGCCGGTCTCTTTTCTACTTCATTTATTAACAATTCACTGTCAATGTCTTCATCTCGTGGACAAGCTACTGTGGCCATTTTGTACTAATGAAATCGATGTGACTTGCTCGGACGTCACTGAAAAAATGAAACGGCAACTATATTGTCGCCCGTGTGCGCACGTAGATACCAAACTATAGACGAGGAAACTACACGGAGACAGTTTCGTCGCCCTTTTGTCGGCGGGTCGAGCAATTAAAAAGTTGCGTCGCTGTTGCGTTGCTCTGTGTGCGGGACTACATTTGACTTAGTGGAATTTGTGGAAAAGACAAAACAGTTGCGCAACAAAAAGTTGCTCGTGTGCGGCCGCCCTAATGCTATCAAACATGACGATACAAATATTTCGTTATATTATTCGGTATTTTCTGAGTTTCAGTCGATCGTTGATGATTGTAGTGCGTTGAGTGTTTACGTTTTTGTTGAGTATTACCGATAATACCGAAATCTAGTAATATGGAAAATACAATTAAGCTTATACAATCCGAAAAAGGAAAACAGTTAGTTCTATTATATTATATTATTTATTAATACGATGAAATCAGTACATTTGACAACGTTGCATACAATTTCATACGCAATCGTGTTTATTTTTTTTTTCTTAAAGGTACTTTTAACCCATCTACAAACATACGCAATCGTGTTGCCAAAAAGGACAAACGTACGCAATCGTGTTCTACCCGTTTGTTTCTTGTTTTATATGTAAAACTAAATTTCCGGATTTAAATATTTATTTTTCTCATTTAAAGTTGATACATTTACTATTTCCTACTTCTTTTATTTGTGTGAACAATACAACTATTTATTTATTTTGTACACATTTAGAAATAATATCATACAGAAAACATTTTGCTTCTTATAAAATGAATACATCTGCTAATAATAACAATTATGTTTTAAAAAATATTAATGAATTCAATAGCCCTCCTATTCATATTTACACATTGCTTTCTAATGAAACTGTTGTGAGGTTGAAAAATTATTTTTAATTTTGTGATACATTTTTGTTTCATTGTATTATGTAATATACTTTTTTAAACTTTTAATTCATTCATTTTTATTCGTATAATTAATTGGTTCAAATTGTATTTTTTCTTTTTAATAATTTATAATTAATTATGTAAAATTATCATTTATATTATTATGTATTAAAAAAAAGTTATTTTTTATTAGGGCGCTCATATTTAATTTTACCGTTAAAAATATGACCTATACTAATTGTTCATATACAATAGATAATGTAATAAAAAAGAAGATTATTTCAACTTTTGATTTATATTTAGATGTAAGTAATTTTAATGAACATAACTTTGTAAGTTTAAAATATTTTGATTTAAAAAATACCTATTGATATTAAAGTGTAACATTAATTAAATATATTGAATAAATAAAATAAAATAATTTAATTGGAAAAGTTATTGTTTTTAGTACCTAATAAATATGGATTTTATTACAATTTGTATTTGTTTCTATTATATGACTTATTTTATTTAATGAAACAATTTCTTAAATCTTTAAAAAATTATCATTATTTTAAAGGAAAATTTACTTTTGTCTACTTCATTAAATCTTTAACTGAAAGATAGTATTTCTTTATTTTAAAAGCAATAGTATTGATTTTATTACAATTAATATGTGTTTCTATTATATGATTTCTTACTATTAAAGAAATAATGTCTTTAAACTGTATAAAGACATAATTAATTTTATGTTAAATCTACTTTTTTTAAGAATTTTCAGCTTCATTAAATTAATGAAATCAATACCTAAATATAATGAATGGACTTCATTGGAACAAAATCATACCCTTTTTTCATTGATTTAACATGCGTTTTTCATTAATTAAATTATATTTTTTTTCTAAGTGTAAATAAAATGTTTTTATAAGTAATATAATTTATAATACAAAATGTATATTATGTCTAATTAATATAGTTTTGTAAACAGTTACTAATATAGATAATAAACTTAAAATAATATCTAATAAATAGATAAAAATAGGTGAAATATTTTGAAAATTATATAAAAAAATTTCAATCTAAGCAACTGCAGTGGCGTGTTTAGGGGGTGGGCACGGTAGGCATGTGCCCACCCACATTTTTGTATAAGTACTAGACTAGTTTAAGTCTAATCCAAAATACTTAATGAAAAATGATAATATGTTTTATAAATAGTTAGAAAAAAAAATTGTTTTGATTATTATTTTGTATTTAATAAAAATGTATAGCAATATGAGTGATGCATATTTATACGTATTACGTATTCATATGTGGTGAGAATAATGTTATTTTAAGTCTTACGACGTTGGGAATTACCATCAATAAGATAATCTGTGCGCTCCGTCGCCACGATTTTAGTTATATATAATTATTGTAATATATTATATTATAATATATAATAATTTGTATAGGTGTTAATGTACTATACTTATTATAAGCATTAATAATGATCAATTCTTTCTATGGGTATTGCTATTAATTTTTAAATATTATCAGTTGTGTTTGAGTCGTGTTAGTCACCGTTTCAGTTTTGTTTCGTTTTTACTCTTCAAAGTTCAAGGATATATTTATTTATATTATATTAGGATATTTTTATTTGAAAAAAAAAAAAAATATTTAAATTTAAATTTGTGTTTTTAATTATATCCATTTAGCATTATTATGAAACGATTTTTAGTAAATAAATCAACAGTGAGCACGGACAAGTCGATTACAACAATTGTTACGAATTTAACTCCAACTGATGCAAAACAATCAGAATCTAGTTTTGATGAAGAAGTGTTTGACATTAGTAATAACATTGATGAACAGGCAGTTCAGCCTAGTATTTACTTGTTTCCTCGTCGGATGATATACAACAAATATCGATCATTTAATTCGTCATGGTATTCAAAATATCCATGGATTGAGTATTCTAAACAAAAAGACAGAATTTATTGTCATTACTGTCGACATTTCACTATAAATGTAAGTAACACCTCAGGACAACAAGTTTTTATTAAACAAGGCTATTGTGACTGGAAACGAATTACTGATTGTACAATTAAACATCAAAATTCTGCCATTCACAAATTAAGATTAGAAAAATATAAAGCTTATAAAACTTCAAAAACATCTGGTGCTGTATCATGCCAAGTAAATAATTTTACTCAGCAACAAATATTAAAAAATCGTGATGTATTAAAATCGTTGATTAAAATTGCACTTTATTGTGCTCGTCAAGATATTGGTCTTCGTGGTCATCGAAATGAAAAGCTACACATTTCAGATGACAGTCATTCTACGTTTAATAGTTCTGTTAGTGTTACTACAGAAATAGAGCATTATAGGAATCAAGGTAATTCATTTACTACTTCATTCTTTTTTTTTCTAGAAAACCAATCTAATATTTTATAATTATATGTTGATTTTCTACTTGATAAATTATACTCTAACTTATGTATCTATAAGGTAACTGCTTAAATATAATTTTTTCTAAAACATTTAATACATTTAAATTGTGTATGATCATTTACTTATCAAATATTAATATGTTAATACGCTATTTAATTCAAGTTATTTGGTGGGTAAGTAATAAATAATATTTTTATCTAATATTTATGATTTTAATGTCACAGGGAATCTTTTAGAGTTGGTTAAACTGTCAAGTTTAGAAAACAAGAACTTTGAATCAAATCTGATGTCACTTCCAAAAAATGCCAAGTACACATCAAATTTAATTCAAAACGATAATCTGGAAGCAGCTGCTATTGTTGTTGGTCGTAGTATTGTATATGAAATTGACGTGGTGCGCGAGGTGTCGAATTAAGCACTACACGCACTCGTCGACGTCTAACGACGGCGGCACAAATTTTATAATAATAATTATAATATGCACCAAAAAAAAGAAAAACAATGCGTTCCGTATAGACATTCAAATGTGTATTGTTATTTGTCGAACATATAAAATCATATAGATGACAGTAATAATAATAATCATAAATAAACGCACGAAACGGATGGTGTTCGTTCCGCGGTGTCGGAAAAACAGAACGATTCAAATGCCGTACCGGACGGACGTCGTCGCGACCGCTCTCGTCTCCTTTCCAGTGATGGATGGGAGACGGGGTGTCATGACGATGTTGCGTACCGCGGTCTGGTGGTTGACGAGTGATATTAAGACGCGGTCGGCGACAACCGTTTCGATAACGGTTGCCGCACGGGTCCGCGTCATACCCCCCTGCCAAACCGCCAATCGCGGTATCGCTCCAGTCTGGTACACTATTGTCTCGTTTCTGTTTCGGCGGTCAGTCTGTCGAGGATGTCCGGACTTCGAAAGTCGGGTCGTCGACTGACTGTTCCGCCCGTGTGGTGAGGTCCTCCCAGTGGTGATGGGGACGACTTCACTGCGTGGGGGGGCGATGTCCGGTCCTTCTAGGACGGGTCGCAGCCCAGCTGTGGCGTCTAGTCCGCCCTGGGGGACGTGATGGGCGTAAAGAATGCGGGTTGTTCATCCTCGATTTCCGAGAATGTCGGGAGTGGTGACCCGGAGTTGTCGAGGATCGAATCGTCGACTTCCATCGACTCCTCCGGGTTGGCGTCGAGCCCCAGTCGCAGTTCCTGCGTAGGAACGTCTGCTCCCGAGGCCGATACCTGCACCGGCTCCTGGCATCCCGGGTCGATGGTTGACTCCACCGAGACGGGTTTCGCTAGCCGGTGTTGTTGGCTAGGGCCCAATTTCTCGGCTCTTGCCCGCATCCTTTTTTGCCGTTGATGCTCCCTCCTCCTCTCCTTGGCCCGCTCTGCCGACCGCGTTGATGCCGTGGCTGGTGGTGTGGCTGGCTGTTCGGGCTTTGGCCAGGGGTCGAAAGGCCCAAGTTTGGCAGGAAGTGCAGGTGGTGGTGTCGGTAGACGGTCGACATAGGCGACCTTGCTCGGGATCCCCGTCCACTCTGTTGTTGGTGGGTGGGGATCTGCTGGTGGCAGTCTTGGCACCAAGGGGCGTCCCGGGGCCAGTCGCACCCAGGTTGTCGCTGGTCGTTGTGGCTGGGTGGTCGCACCGGACGGACGTGGTGTGGTTGCAGGCCGGGGCGACGTTGTAGCTCCCACTGGTGTGGCCGGAGCTGCCCGGGCGGTCGATGTTGGCTTAGCGGCCATTTTCCGCTTGGCGGTCGATTTCGCCCCGGTGGTTGGTGGGGCACGCCGTTTCGCCATGGATGGATCATTCGGCAGAAGTGGCTCCCTGGCTGCCTTCGACCCGAGGGTTTTGACCAGGTCCGCATTCCGATCCGCCCATCCCCTGCGGTAAGCGGCCCATAGGAGCGGCTCGGACCTGATACGGGCGAGCTCCGCCCGCTGGACCTCCTCGACCGTCCGTAACCGGGTGGTGACCGACTGCGCCACGACCGCCTCCTTCACCTGGTCCAACATCTTCACCAACTGGTGCTGGTCCATCACTTGATTGTATGGTTCTGAAAAAAGAACGCGCATAATTGTTTACATGATTAGTTGTTTGCGCGTTTCAGGCAAGACACGTGGATCTTCCTAGGCGGTAGCTGATCGGTTAGGAAAACTCCTTTTCCCAATCGCTTTTCCAACCTTACGGGGCCCCACCATTTCGGTGCGAATCCCGCATGAAATCCCTTGTGAGCCTTGGACAAGTGGTGGGCTTTGTATAAGACAACGTCTCCCTCCGAGAATTTGCACTTCTCGGCCACTTTGTCCACAGTGTGTCTGCCTGTAATTTCTACCTCCCACTTAAGTCTATCCCTGTTTGTCGGTTCGATCGGCGTATGTATATCAGATTTTAGGGTCCAGTCACCGGGTCTTTTGCACTCGCGTCCGAGTACTAGTACCGATGGTGGATATCCTGTCTGAACATTGCGCCGATTTCGAATAGCGAATAAAATAGGGGCTAACTTTGTATCCCAGGTGGTGTGCTTGCCGTCGGTGAGTGCCGCGCGTAGTCCTTTTTTCAAGTCCTGATTGCGGCGCTCGACCGGGTTGGCTCTTGGGTGATAGGTTGGAGTGGTCCAACCTTCCGCCCCCCATCGTTCCATCGCGTTGAGCATGTCATTTGACACGAATTGGGGGCCGTTGTCACTGAGACACACGCGGGGGTAGCCGAAACGTGAGAAAAATTCCCGCTCAAGCGTTTCGGTAATGGTTTTAGTAGTGGCTGTTCCGAGTGGGTATGCCTCGGTCCATCTACTGAAGCAGTCGGTAGCTACCAGGATATAGGATTTTCCTTTACTCGTGCGAGGGTAGGGTCCCATTAGATCTATACTGATAACCTCCCAGGGGTGTCGGGGTTTTCTGGAGGTGATGGGGTCATTAGACCGTGTGTTGAGTGGTTTAGTACATGCACATATGTGACAAGACTTGACATACAACCTCACGTCATTTTTGAGCCCCTTCCAATAGAAACGGTCCCTGACTGCCCGGTAAGTTTCCTTCCACCCTGGGTGACTAGCTGTGATATGGTCGTGATACCTCCAGATCACCTGTTGGGATTGGGTTTTGGGTATCACGATTGATGAGTGACCCTTTACGTTTTGCCGCAGGAGGCCACCTGATAGGACAAATTTGTCCGTATCTTTAGTGGCGCTCCTGGTGTTACGTGCAGGGCTGTCAGATTTGAGTGTGCTGATGATGTCTCGTGTCTGGGGGTCATTGGATTGCCAAGACACGAGGGTTGTGGTGGAAAACGGGACGTCAGCACGTACATCGACCGTTTCGGTTGTAGCGAAGATGTTATCAGCTGGGGGCTCAGTAGTGTTGGTGGGTGGTGATATGGGTACCCCTACTAAGCGCTCCTCGAGCTGATCCTCATCTACGGGTGGGCCTGGGGCAGGGTTCCGTGAAAGCATGTCTGGTCCCTCGTTTTGCACACCGGGTACATGTATCGTGCGGAAATCCAAATTTGCGAGTTGGAGTGACCATCTCGTTAATTTTGAATTGTTATCCCTTGCCCTATGTAGCCAAGTTAGCGCTGCGTTATCTGTAAATAGCTCAAACGGTCGCGCTTCGAGAAATGGTCTAAATTTGTCCGTAGCCCATATAATTGCCAAGCATTCGCGTTCTACGGCGGCATATCGCTTCTGTGTGTCCGAGAACTTTTTGCTTGCGTAAGCGATGATGCGCCTTTCCTCAGGTCTGTCACCCCTTTGGAAAAGTACTGCACCAGCGCCTAGCTCGCTAGCATCAGTCTGGAGACAGAAGGGCTCGGTGTAATCGGGTGGGGATAATTTAGGGGAGTCATACAGGGCACTTTTGACAGAGTCAAAGGCTTTCTGTTCGACATCCGTCCATGACCATTTCGCTCCCTGTTTAAGTCTATCGGTTAAGGGGGCAATGATGTCGGCATAGTTATTAACAAACTGACAATACCAATTGCACACGCCTAAAAACCTACGCAAGTCCCTAACTTTTTTCGGTACCGGAAAGTTTTTTATGCACTCTAACTTTTCCGGTTGTTTGTGAATGCCCTCCGAGTCAACAAGATGCCCTAGGAAGGAGATTTCGGTAGAACCAATCTTACACTTCTTAGTGTGGCAAGTCATTCCAAATCTCATGAGTCGTTCAAGAACTTTGTCCAAGTGGTATCGGTGTTCGTCCTGGTTTGCGGAAAAGATAACAATATCATCCAAATAAACCTGGACGAACTCGTCCAGATAACCTCTTAAAACTTCGTTCATGAGCCGTACGAATGTCATGGGACTATTCTTGAGACCGAAGGGGAGGACCCTAAATTGATACAGCCCCCTGCGAGTTCGAAATGCTGAATATTTCCTAGCGTTTGGGTTAAGTGGTACTTGCCAGTAACCCGACTTAAGGTCCAAAACGCTGAAAATTTTCGCTCCCCTCATTTGCCTTATCAACTTGTTTAAGTCGGGCATCGGGTATGCGTCAGATTCGGTCACATCGTTCAGCCGCCTATAGTCTACGCAGAGGCGTGGTGAGCCATCTTTTTTCTTAGCTAAGACTACTGGAGCTGCCCATGGGGAGGTGCTCGGTTCAACTAGGCCCTGTGTTTCCATATCCCTAACCATGTCATCGATAATGTTTTGTTTCACTATCGGGTAGGGATAAGGTTTGAGTGCGATGGGTGTGTGAGTTTTGAGAATGATGTCATGCTCAATGAGCTTGGTTCGACCGACCCGGTCGCTGAAAACAGCCGCGTATTTGTTTAATACGGCGGTGTAGTTTTTGCGCGTTTCCGGGTCTCCGGCGATTTCCAAAGCTGATAAATCGGGGATTGTGTTGGGGGGTGTTGTGCGCCCTTTCCAACATGCTGTGGTCCTCCTTCTAGCGCCCAGGTGGATGGTGCATGCGGCGTAGTCCCAAGAGACTTCGTGCTCTACGAGGAAGTCATGTCCTAGTAATACGTCGCAATACAAATCGTCCATTATGGTTGCTTCGAAAGGGATGGTGAGGTCTCCGATTTTGGCTTCGAAGGCGGAGGTACCACTCGTGGAGGTGGTGTGTCCATCCGCCATTCTAACCAGTGTGGGTAGTCCGTTGATGGGTGATCCGAATTTACGGGCTATGGTTGGGCTTACATACGATTTTTGGGCCTGTGAGTCTAGAAGCGCTGTTACAAAGCCTGACCTAAATTCGAGTTCCACTGCTGGAGTCGGAATTTTGTCGTGGCATGTTTGTGTAACGTTTCTAAACGTGGGGGGCTCATGCGAGCGGGGTAAGTAGTTCTTAACCGCGACGGTGGGTCTTTGGTGAATGGGGCGAACCGCCATTACCAAGATGTCCTCGTCGATTACCTCTGTGCTCGGAGACCGCGCCACTGGAGCAGGCGAATTTTCCGAAAGGGGGGACCGAGTGTGGTTAGCCCGTCCCTTGTTGTTTTTGGTGACAACCGTTCCGTTCCCTATTACCTTTGTCCCTACACCTAAGACTTCCCCTGAAGCCGGATGACTACCACCTTTGGGGTGATAGGTATGATTGGGGTGGTGTAGGTTTGGGATTTGAGGGACGCAGCCGACTTGTTGATGTCGGGCGTACGTTGGAACGTCGGAATTTGTGATGGACGCCGTGGTGCTTTGAGCAACCACGGGTGAGTTGACGGAGGATATTTCCGAAGACGACTGTTCGGTAATCGTTGGTCCAGTATTCGGCTTAACCGACTTACGGTACGATTTGCCAGAAAGGCGTCTGTTGGTAATATACCCGTCCGTAATGCCAAATGGTGGTGTGTGATGTAAATTCGAATGGTTGGTGTGGTGTTGTTTGGAGGTGGTAGGGAGGACTAATCCCTTCCGCCTCCCCCGCCGTTTCCCGAAGACGTGGGATTGTGGGGGCACTCACTATGCCAGTGGGTCCCCCCGCAATATCTACACGGCCACGGTGGTGGTTTACCTTCGGGTGTGGTGCGAGGGAGTGGTCTGGTTAGGGGCCGGGTCGCCTGTTGGGGACCCTTCTTCCCTTGTGTATGAGGTGCTCGATCCGGTGGTCGAGCAGGTGGGTTCGTTGTAGGGGCCAGGATTGCGGCTATTCGACGTAGCTCGACAAATGTCACTGGCCGCTGTAAACGAACGTGGGTCCGGTATTCGTCACGCATTAGGCCCGCAATTATACCTACTAACTGTGCTTCAGATAGTCCAGTGTTAACGCGGCGCGCTAATTGGTTTTTCGCGAGGACGAATTCGGAAAGGGATTGGTTGTCGGGTTGTCGCGCAGAAACAATTTCTGCCCTCAACTGGGCTTGAATTTCGGCGTTGTCGAAATTTTCTAAAAATTCAGATCGAAATTCATGCCAGGACAGGTCCAAGATTTTGATAGATGCCCACCATCTTCCCGCTGTCCCTTTTAATTGAGATTCGACTGCCCTTGTCCAACCCGCTGGTGGTATTCTAGCCTGTCCTAGAATCGATTCAGTATTCTCCAAAAACCGTACGGGGTCCTCCGCCTTCGTTCCGGAGAACTCGGGTAGGGATGCTCGCGCAGCGCGCAAATCCTCATACGGAATGAGTACTGAACATTCGGGGGCATAAAATGACGGGGCCGGTAGCCGGTCCGAATGGTACATGTCCGCGAAGTGGACCGATCGATCATGTTGATCGTATTCAGTTCGTGCATCACGGTTGGCGTAGTACCACGAGTTTAACGCGTGTGGAGGTCGATGTGCACCTCCGACTTCGCGGCTGTAATTCCGATTCGTGTGGTGCGGTTGTGCGTCGGGTACCCGTCCGGTGCTGTGGAAAAGGGGGGCCTGTGGGGGGGGCAGACATGGATTGTCTACCTATCCGGTCCCATTGTGGGTCCGCCCTAGTCCGTGTATGTGTGGGCTGCGGTTGGTGGGTCAATTCGGTCCGCTCGGGCCTCGAAGTCGGTATGCCGAGTTCGATACGTCTGATGCTTTCCGCAATCCGACCGTGATCGTCGAAAAAGCGGGTCAGACAGCCTTCGAGGGCCGACAACCGTGTTTCGAGTGAGGGCTCATTCGAATTGTTTCGCGTCGTTTGACGAATTAATTTTATTTGTTCGTGAGCGGTCTGAATGGTGTCAGTCGCGTACGAACTCGCGTTGAGATCGAGTAGATTCGACTGCGAGGTGCCCGGATCACTCTGAGCTACAGGGTGGTAGTGTCCTTGTGGATTACCGACCGCCCCTTCACTTTGAGCGACGTCCTGGGTGCCTTGCTCGTCATCACTAAACGCCTCGGTCGCACTCGACGATTTTATTGAAAATCGGATAAGACCGGGCTCGACGTTTTGCGACAAAAAAAATTCGTTTAGACGCGTTTCGAGATCCGCTTTGGTGCCCGTGGTGGATAGCCCGCGTGTTTCGCATTCGTAACGCATTTCTTTCAACGTTAGTTGATTCAACGATTTTCCGGACATATTAATGTTGCGGAAATTGTCGTTATTTGGAACGGTTAATAAGCGATCGTACGTGCGCGGGCGTATCGTGTGTTTTACGTGTGTGTAATTCTTTCCCTATTCTACGTGGTGGTACTGTGATGTGTAGTCCGCGTACGAGAATAAGGGAAAAGAAAAATTTTGAAAACAAATAAATTGTTTTGTTGATAAACAACACACTATCACGTTACGCGGATATCACGGCGCGGCGGCAGTGTTTACGTAAACGACTGTTTTCGCTGCGCGTGTTTATCTACGTCGTTAACGGCGGCGGCACACGCGTGTCTATTACGATACCGGCGACAGCAGCGGCGGCTGTCGTGTCGCGGACCGGTTATTAGATTACAGCGGCGCTGCTATGATGGTGTGTGTTTAATTAGATACGTTCGATACGCAGCTAGTGGGACGCGGTTCGACCGGTCGCGATTTCTCGGAACAGATTAAGTCGAAAAATTTAATCGCGTTATCGATACACTGCGAGTATTTCGGTCGATGTCTCGCGTGCGCGTGCGATATCTTTTTCCGTAGCCGGGGACTCTGGTGTGTTCTATATATCGATTTGCGATAAGCTAAGCAGCCGGAGTTTTTCCCTACCTTCCTTTACCTCGTGTAGTCGTATTACCTAATATTAATACTAAGTAAAAACTTATGACTAAAGCAAAGCGTGGTTTTGAAGCTAGCGCGGAAATGTATCTTACCTGTCACGTACTTGACCGGTGATTCCTATTCGGGGAGCCAATTTGACGTGGTGCGCGAGGTGTCGAATTAAGCACTACACGCACTCGTCGACGTCTAACGACGGCGGCACAAATTTTATAATAATAATTATAATATGCACCAAAAAAAAGAAAAACAATGCGTTCCGTATAGACATTCAAATGTGTATTGTTATTTGTCGAACATATAAAATCATATAGATGACAGTAATAATAATAATCATAAATGAACGCACGAAACGGATGGTGTTCGTTCCGCGGTGTCGGAAAAACAGAACGATTCAAATGCCGTACCGGACGGACGTCGTCGCGACCGCTCTCGTCTCCTTTCCAGTGATGGATGGGAGACGGGGTGTCATGACGATGTTGCGTACCGCGGTCTGGTGGTTGACGAGTGATATTAAGACGCGGTCGGCGACAACCGTTTCGATAACGGTTGCCGCACGGGTCCGCGTCAAAATTAAAAAAGGTAGTGATATATTCAGTATAATTGCAGATGAAGCACGTGATATTGGTAAAGAAGAACAAATGAGTTTGTGTATAAGGTATATTTCAGATTGTATAATAAAGGAACGTTTCCTGGGTTTTATTTTATTAAAGGACCTTGATGCTCAAAGTTTGTGTAACACTATTCATAAGTTTTTAGTAAGTATAAACTTAGACATAACAAAATGTATTGCACAGTCTTATGATGGTGCATCTGTGATGTCAGGTTGTAATAATGGAGTACAAGCCAAAATTCGTGAATTATCAAAAAATGCATGTCCATATGTGCACTGTTACGCTCATAGGCTCAATTTAGTTTTAGTTGACACAGCAAAAAAAGTTGAAGCACTGGATGAAATAAGAGGATTGTTAGAAGTAATTTATGCTTTTCAAACCTTTTCTACGATAAGACATAATGCTTTTATACAAGCTCAAATAGCCTGAGGCAAAATTATTGAAGTCCCTCAACATTGTGAAACTATGGGTTTCCAAGTATAAAGGTGTTCACTTTTTCAAAAGTAAATTTAAATGTGTAATTGTTGCATTAACAGAATGTTCTAAAAATTCAAAAAAAAGGAAGCCGCTGAGGCTCGTGGTCTTCTACTTCAATTTTCTTCATTTCATGTAATTTTAACTCTATTTTACTTGGATCATATTTTAGGTCTTATTAACAATTTATCAGTTTATTTGCAAAAATCTTCTCTAGATATTATCAAGTGTTTAAAATTAGTAAAGTCAACAACAATTTTATTACATTTTATTATATTTAAATATGAGAAATGAAGATAAATTTAATAAATTATTTGATGAATCTGTGATTGCTGCTCAAGAGTTAGATATAACAATACCATATAACCAAACTGCTACAATCTCACTTTCTATGCCAAGAAAAAAGTTGAACAAAAGTTATGTTTATTCTACAGTTGGTAAAAATAATTCTCTCAAATTCAAGACTGTAAATGAAAAAGATGAAATTCGACATCAATATTTTGAAATTATAGACACAATTATTGGAGAGATGAATTCTAGATTTGATGAAACATAGATATATTAACTGCTGTTGATGCATGTGATCTAAATTCCAGTAATTTTATGGATATTGAAAAATTGAAATACTTGGTAAATATTTATGGACAAGACAAGATGTGTAATATGGAAACTATTGGTTCTCAATCAATTTTAGTAAAAAATATGTTTGAAAATACTACAATTAATATTGTAGAGCTTCACAAAGAATTAACAATTATGAAACCTGCTTTTCAAGAAATCAATGAAATAGTTACTCGAGTTTTAGTTATACCTGTCACTAGTGCGACTGCTGAGAGGAGCTTCTCAGCAATGCGCAGAATCAAGACATATTTAAGATCAACAATGACAAGTGAAAGATTTCATAATACTGCAATTTTATCAATCGAAAGGGAACTAAGTGGACAGTTAATACAAGATCCAACATCAGTCATAGAAGAATTTGCAACAAGCAAAAACCGTAGATTTTCTTTTTCTTTATAACTATACTGTTGGTACATTAAAAATATTGATTCGATTTTTAATTTGTAAAACTTATGTTTTAATATGTATAATTAAAATATTATTATTATTTATTAATACTTATAATTTATAAATTTTTATTTGTGCTTTTCAAAAGATTTGAATATTTAAAGATAAATTGTGGTTTTTTATATTATACAGGATATTATATTCTAAATATTGTTTTTGTTTCCATTAATTTTTCTATTACAATTATTTTAAGTTTATGGTTGATCTAAGTATGAAATATCTATAAACCAAAGTAAATTATGTCTTAAAGTTTATGTTTTAATAAAAGGTAATCTACTATTTGTTTTAAAAATATTAATTAATTTAGAATAAAAATACGAAAACATAAGTAGATCAAATTATAAAATGAGGAGGGGGTAAAACCATTCTGAACCTAACAATTGTGGCCCATCCACAAAAAAAGTTCTGGACACGCCACTGAGCAACTGGTAAATGTTTCAAGTTTCTACGACTTATGCTCTTTCAATAATAACAAATATCTAAAATCGTTTCAATAAATCGTTATTTTACGAAATTTCGTAAAAATTTAAATTTCAAACATTTATAAAAGTTTTTTCAAAAACTACGCTCGAGTTTTTTTTTTTTAGTTATTTGAAGAAAAACTTATGGGTAACCTTATGTTAAAATTTATAATCTTGGGTATAAAATGGAAACATTTTTAAGAATTGCAACTACAAAATTACTTGCAAATTTTTGTGATTTAAACCTATTTCGTAAAAATTTGAATTTTAAGCGTTTTTAAAAAAATATTGTAATTTACGATTTTTGATTCCATTTACGATAAGAACTGCTTATAAGAATCTTAAATTAAATTTTCAAGATTTTTTGAGCGGCCAAATTTTTTTTATTGGCATTTAAAAAGAAATACTTAGAAAAATCAAAAATTTCAATTCTCTATAAATTGCTCAAAAAAAAAAAAAAAAAAATCAAAATATTTTGAAAATGTTATCGTCGAAGCAGTGGTTTTCAACCTGTGCGTCGTGGCTCCTAGAGGCGTCGTCGGTTTCTATCAAAAGAGCCACGTTCGCAGTAGAAACTAAAAATTAAATTGTAATTTTACATAGTTTTTGTTATCTTTTTTTTGAGGCCGTGTAATTCCGCTCACCAATACGTGTTGTGTGTGTGAAACAGATCGGACGGTGATAATCGTGAATTTGGTCTATTTAGTATTTATGTGTTTGCGATATCGAGTAATAGCATACTTTGATTAATATTTACAAGTAAGAACTTAATAATTTGCCTCTAATCTATCAGTTGCACATCGCTGTCCGCTTTGTATTCAATGTGTTATATGCGTTACCGCTACGTACATCGACCAATATTTATTACGATTGTATTTTGTTCTGTGTTATTTGTATTTTTTTTTCTGTAATAATAGTAGTTATAACTATGGATAAATTTTTGAATTCTAGTAGAAAACGTGGTTGTTCTGAAATTATTTCAAATATAGAAAAGAAGAAACTAAAATTCAAAAAATATGACGATAGTTATTTGAATTTCGGATTTACTAGCACTATTGTTGAAAACATAGAACATTCTCAGCGTGTCGTTTGTTTGAAAATAATGGCAGTAGAAAGTATGCTTCCAAATAAAATGAAACGCCATTTGGAGACAGTTCATGGAAATTTGGTGAACAGATTATTTTGCATCAAAGTTAAAAGCAATGGCTCAACAGAAACATATTTTTACAAAGCAAGCTACAATTCCTGCTAAAGCACTACTAGCTTCGTATAGAGTAGCTTGGCGAATAGCAATGAGTAAAAAACCTTATACTAATGGAGAAAATCTAATTTTATCAGCTGCTATGGATATGGTGTCCATTATGATTGGGGATGCAGCTGCTAAACAACTTAAAAATGTGCCATTATCGGATAATACTATTAGCCATAGAATACAAGTATAGCTGAAGATATCAATGATCAATTAATCGAAAAACTAAAAGAAAATGACTTCGCCATTCAACTGGATGAAGCAACTGACAGCCATAGTTATACCTATCTTATTTATGTGATGTTCGTAGTAAATGACGTGTTTCGTGAAGATTTACTTTTTTGTAAAACATCGGTGAAACAAAAGCAGTAGATTTATTTAAGATATTAGATTCTTTCATGACTAAAAACAACATCGTTTGGGACAGATGTTTTGGTATTTACACCGATGGAGCTCGCTCTGGTTGTTATAATGGTTTACAGGCACTCGTTAAAAAAAAGCCCCTTACGCTGTATGGATGCACTATATTATACACAGAGAAGCTCTCGCTTCAAAAATTATTAGTCCTAGTCTTAATGAAGTCTTGCTGTCTGTTATTGAAATAGTTAATTTCATCAAAACTCGATTAATAAAGCCCTGGTGTTTTGAAAAAATGTGTGAAGACATGGGAGCTTTTGTACTATTGCAACTCCCGTTGGCTTTCACGACGAAATGTGTTGAAAAGAGTATTTGAACTTCGAAAAGAACTTCATTGTTTTCTTCTTGAACAAAAAAAAACATTTTGAAAAATTTGAAAATTAAGTCTTTTTAATAAAATTATCGTACTTGTGTGATATTTTTGAAAAGTTCAATGTATTAAATGTATCTCTACAAGGTAATGAGACCCACATTTTGCAGTTAACAGAAAAAATTACTTCTTTTAAAAGGAAATTAGTCTTGTGGAAGAATAAAATGGATGAAGGAGCATTAAATGACTGTTTTCCTACATTGTATAACATATTATGTTCCTTCATGAAAATAAAATAAATTTGATAGCATCTGTCAAATTATTATTCATAGAACACTTATCACAACTTATAGTTCACTTCCAAAATTATTTTCCCGAGGACGATCATCAACAAAATTGGATTAAAGATCCTTTTACTGTTGATTTACCGTCAGAATTAACAATCATTGAACAAGAACAGCTTATCCTCAGATTCAGTATCAAAATCTAAATTTGCATCATCATCTTTACCAGAATTTTGGATAGCTATGAAGAAGCAGTATCCGATCGTAGCCAATAAGGCTATCAAGACTTTGATTCCATTTGCTTCTTCATACTTATGTAAAACGGGTTTTTCGGCTTTAGCAGTTATTAAAACTAAATACAGAGGAAAACTGAATAGCGAAAGAGAAATGAAAATTGCGCTTTCAAAATTTATACCACGATTTGATAATATTATGCAACAAAAACAAACACAGCCGTCCTATTAAATATTAAAACTATTATTATTGTATTAATTTTTTAATTATAAAAAAATAAATCTCAAAAAAAAATGTTTACTATTATTCTTTTTACATGTTTATCATTAAATAAAGTTAAATTAAAATGATTATAAATAATGTAAATTTGTTCTTTTAAATGTTAAAAGGAGCCGTATATTTTATTTCAAAATAAAAAGGAGCCGTGGATCCAATAAGGTTGACAACCACTGGTCTATATATAGTTAACACTATAATGACTCGGTCAATCAGTACGCGGGCTGCCCGCCGCGATCTGTGATGTCAAACAACGCGCGGGCAATTTTGCGCAGTCTGTTGTTTGGTGTTAGCCACCATTTATGTTACACACGTTTGTTACACCGTTTTCGTTCTGGTATAACGTATTTAACCATATGGTGGCTAAAATTACCTAATTTGAAACTGTGAAAAATGACATATATTAGCAGTTCTAACGAAGAACATTTTCTTCTCCCTGCACTGAAGAAAACCAAGAAAAGAAGAAAATGGGTAAATAAATAAAAAAAGAGAAGAGTTTGGTGAGTTTCATCGCCTTTGCAATGAATTAAGATCTTATGAGGACCGTTTTGTAAGTTATTTCCGTATCACTCGAGAACAATTCGAGAAATTACACGAACTTGTATCACCAGGGATATCAAAAATCACTACAAACTGGAGAAAGCCTATTTTTTCAAAAGAAATTCTGGCAATTTATTTTTTCGTTGAGTTCAGCTCGTCCGAACAACTGCGACATCTCCATTTTAAGAATGGATTGTGTTCTTGGCGAAAATGTTTTAAAAGTATGTGCGTATGACAAAAACAGATTATCTATATTGTCAGATTTTGTATCAGTTTTACTTTTTTTTTTTTTTAAGATATGTTATTACCGCAGCCACGTCTCCTGTAACTTCTTTTCTTTTAGGTGTTTTTGAATGTGGTCGTATTTGAAATATTGAAGTATCAATAAATTATTATATATATAATATATTATATTATAAACAATTTAAATATAAATACTTATTAGCTATTACCCCTCCTCTCTCATATGTATGACCATTTATATTATACAAAAATTCTCATTTTAATTTCGATAATTCGTAGTGTTGTTGTATAATATTAATAAATTATATTATTTTTATTAATCTCCGTACTAGAGAATATATATCATTATGAAATTAACTATATCATAAAAAATTCGTAATTTTCAAAATTGTATAACTCAAAAACTAATGCTTTCCGCGAATTTATTTTTGCACCATCATCTTTAAAACGTTGATTTACCTAGGTCTAAAAAAAAAAAAATGAAAAATTCGAGTGGACGCTAAACTAGATTTGTTCCATGATTTTGAATGTTGAACTTAATAGATTATTTTGAAAGTTATTAAAAAATAACACCTACATTTATATTATGTATTATAATATGTATTTACCGGAATTGATTATCCACTTTTTTAACAAATTAGTATCTGAAGGAAAGTTATGAAATGTATTGTTTGTATTTTAGATTCTGAACGGAGTGAAGAATGTATTGATTTTATAATGATGTGTGTTTTTTTTTTTTTTTTTTTTTCGATTTGGGGCAGTAAAAATGCTTCGATTGCCTTATGTAGCAACTTTTCTGAAAGAAAAGTGAATCTATTTGGTACTTTGGGGGGTCAAAAGAAAAAATTTCCAATATTTTTTAAATGCGACGGGAAAAACCATAAAAAAATTTGGGAAAAACGGGAGTTTTTACGCAAAACCAGTTTTCGACATAATCAAATTTTTTATTTTGCTATAACTCAAAAACTAATCGATGTAAATACTTGAAATTTTCACCAAATGTTTAGATTAGCGTTCTCTATACACCATTAAATTTTTTTAAGTATTTTTTTTTTAAATAACGATAAAATTTTTTTGGCTGCCCAGAAAATCTTGAAAATTTAATACAAGGTTTCTTATAAGTTGTTCCTTAACTGATAAAAAAAAATCTAAAATCGTAAGTCACAATTTTTTTCTATAAGTACTCAAAGTTCCAATTTATACGAAATATGTAAAAATCACGATAATTTGCAAGTTATTTTGTAGATAAAAATTCATAAAATTTTTTCTGTTCATACTTAAGGTTCAAAATTTTAACACTAGGTTATCTATAAGCTACTCTTCAAAAATCTTTAAAAAAATTTTTACCGGAATTAGAGGAAAAATTTTATGACTGTTTGAAATTTAAATATTTACGAAATTGCATAAAATAGCGATTTATTGTCAAACGATTTTAAATATTTTTTATAATTCAAAAAGTATAAGTCGCAGATTTTTGAAATTTCTACCAGCTGTTAAGATTGGTATTTCCTTTAAGTCATATTTTTTTCAAAATATTATATTGATTTTTAAGCCACTTATAGGCATTTAAAATATTCGATTTTTTTACATTTTTTTTTTATAATCGGTGATAAAAAAAAATTGGCTCGTACAAAATACTTAAAAATTTAATAGAAGATTCCACAGAAGTAGTTCTTCAAGTCATTCAAAAATTATTAAAATCCATAAACACAATTATTTTTTATAAGCGTTTGAACAGCGAATATTGACAAAAAATTACATGTAAAATATAATATAATGTAGAATGTTCTAGACTGACAAACTATATCACTGTATGCAACTGCCAACCCATCCTAATTGAAAAATATATTTATCGTTTCAAAATAAAATATACTTTTTACAATGTTTATAAATAACAATGTATTATATCCTAGACAAACATATGAACTCCGTTCACAATCGTTATTCGTATATAATGATATCTATCATTGCATTCAAATTTAATAAATCCATTATAATAATGACCTATCCTATAAGCGAGGTGCACTCCACCCCTAACTGTACAGTAGAGCGAGGCCCATCCGGTTCTTTTTTTTCAATTTTGTTACAACTAAAATAACATTTTCTTCTCGACATTTTAGTGTATTGTACAATATAATATAATTTGTAAAAAAAGAGACTAGAACAACAGAGTCGTAACTAGAACTTTTTATGCCCGTGGCAAAATAATCCAACAGGCCAAAATCGGTCAACGACTAACGACACGTTATCGACCAATAACAACATAAATTAAAAAAACATCAATTATCAACGACTGAACGACGGTCACTTTTTCCATTATTGGTAAGTACAGGGACAATCCGTTCCTTTGTTGGCGTTGGTTCAAACAGAAAAAAAAGTTCCATTGATTATAAATAGTTACTATCTTTATCAAAGATAGTTCAGCCGCATTTACATGATGATAGTTTAACGCGATACTGACTATCGTGGTAGCTTTTCTCGTGATAGTGCCATCGTGTAAACGTTTCGATAGTAACTGTCGAACATCATACATGCATGATAGTTGGAAGTCTTATCGTTCTATCCTCGTGTAAATTGTCATTGCGCTATACTATCGTGATAAGTGATAGCCCATCAGCCCATGTGGCCATGTTTTTGGTCGAATTTTACAAAATGATTGCCGTTTTGCTAATTGCATTAGTGTATATTAAGTTTTAAATTATAATTTTCGGTTAAAGTTAAGTGATGACAGACAAAATATATAATATTATGCATTTCCTTGAAGAATACCAGAGGTATCCATGCCTCTGCGAGATAATCATTAAAGATTATAAAAATAGAGGAAAAAGAGATTTTGCAGTAGAAAACCTCACGAAATCGCTTGAAATTAATGACGTCAAGTTACTAAGACAAAAAATTAGAAGGTTTTAATTAAAATAATTTATAGAAACACATTAATATTTTAAATACTTTGTATAGCTATTTATTGAAATTAATAATAATTATGAATATAAGTATTTTTAATCGATCTTTCCACTCTGCCAACTCACAGCTCCTTCCCCCATATAATGATTAGAAAATCTGTCTCATTTTTGTTAAGCTTCAATTAGGTAATTTTTCTGAGTTACTATATTGACAAGACCACAAGGTCCTGGTTCATATCTCCATGATCCAGGTAAAATACGGCTTCACGGAAGTAATGCGAAAGCTGTTCCCGTGGCGACGTCGATTTAACAAGCAAAAAAAAAAAAAGGTAAAATACCTGTCTCGTGGTTTTCAATATCTACAGTTATTGAGTACCACATTTACCACATTTTACTTACCACATTTTTTTCTCAACCAATTGTGCAATGCACATGTAGCTTTTACTAATTTCATAACAGATTCTGGTAATAGTGGTATTGATTTTCTAAAAATCCAAAAACGGCTAGAAAATATTCCAAATCCATTTTCTACAATGCTCCTTGCTCTACAATGTCTGTAGTTATAAATCTTCTCTCGTAATGATAATTGGTTACATCTAGTATATGGTTTCATTAAATACAACTTAAGTGCAAAACCTTTATCGCCAAGCATAACAGCTCCTTCTGGAATGTTTAATTTATTTTCTTCGATTGCTTTTCGTAAACTTGATTTTGCAAATATACCTCCATCTGAGTCACTGTCATAGTTTCCTACATCTATACACGTGAAATTGTAATTATGGTCAACTAGTGCTAAAAGAACTATGCTAAAAGTTCCTTTGTAGTTAAAATTCTTTGATCCGCTGTGTGCTGGACAGTCTATTATGATATTCTTTCCATCTATAGCACCAAATGCTGGAAAATTCCAAGTTAAATCACAAGTTAAACCTTGAATTACTCATGATACAAGGTGACATACAAAACATGTTAACTACTGCCCGTCTAAAAAATATAAATAATACTCCTAATAGTAATAATATAAATAATACAAGTACAAGTCCAAGCCCAAGCCCAAGTGAAATGTCTATGTCTCAAGACATGTTTGATTGCTCAGTTCGATCGGAACCATATGTGGATATGGTTAATCCTTTACCATTCGCAAAAAAAAAAAAACACAACTATTATAAAATCACCATCATATAACTATAAACAAGATGGTCCGAGTAATACAATTACATTGTCTTATGATAGTTTGCAAAAAATGTAATAATTGATAATGTTGATTTTAGTATCTTCAATTATAGGCACCTACTATTAATATAAATATTAGTTTATTATTTTATTGTTTTTATCAACAAAATAATTTTGATTTAATGTTCGTCAATGTATTATTTTATTAAAGTGTTTCAATTTTAATTTTATGTTGATTACTATGTTATTTTATAAAAGAAAAATATATTAATTTTAATTAAGTTTTTTTTTTTCTTTAATAAATTTAAATTGTTTGTAATATTTAATTTTTATAATTTTATATTGAAATTATATTTCGAATAATACCTGGATATATTCTTTCAAGGCCCTGTGGGTGGGGGTTAGAATACATCCACGGTAGTCCATGCTTGAGAGCCGACTAAAATGGACCTAGGAGTGGGTAGCAGCGCTTCTATAGTCTTTTCCACGAGAGAACGGTACCGTTTCGCGCACGTCGAATAAACCGTAAACGTTCTCCGGGCCGTGCAATCCCCTCCACGTAACTGCCGGCGATAGTCGACGGTAAACGACGACGTCGCTGACGAGTTGTACACCGTATTAAAATGATTAATTTTTATTTACCAATATGTTATACCGTAATCGCCGTATTTACTCAGGGGAGAGAACACTTTAATTATATAATTTAAATAAAATATTACACACATAAATAAACAAAATGAATATTAAAATATAATAAAACATAATAATACACAGTCTTGAATTACATTGAATAAAGTGATTTGTACATATTTATATAATAAAATAAATTTTTATACCTAATAATCAGTTTTTTATGGTTTTTTTTAGATATTTTCGTTTAGCCTTGTGTTGTCAATACATTAAAAAGTGCTAATTATTTTAAGTTATTTGAATCAATTACAATTTATTCCGTACAATCTGAGTCGGAATCAGTTTCGCCTGTTATAGTCATAACGGTTGAGCCCATGTTTTCCATGACATCGTAAACAATAAAATCCCAAAATTTGTCTTCTTGCTTTATGGTGTGGTCGACAAAGTTTTTCCACATATTGGGAGTGAAACGTTCAACGCCATCAATTAAAAGTTTATAAACATCAGATAATTTGAATGTCGTATTGTTCATTTTAACATGTTTCTTCACAGACGACCACGCGAGCTCAATAGGATTAGTAAACGAATTATTTCAATGTCATAGTTTCTTACAAATTCGTCAATGACGTACTTATCGTATCTAGACTTGATCTGCTTCACAATTTCCAATAAACGTAGTATAATTTAATATAAGTACAAGTATACGTAGTATAAGTACAGTTTCGGCATCTGCCCGGGATAGACGTGCGGTCCGCGTTGATCGCTTATCTTTTCTGTATCGTTATTACCGACATTACGTCTTATCTACTTTTCTTATTTTACATTACGCGGCACACATTTATAGTTAATTACATATAGGTAATTGAAGAACGTTATCGCCTGTTAATTTCCAATTCCATCCAGTGTCTAGCACATTAGTAATCCGTTCAAGGTAACTTGTTTTATATTTATTAATATATATAATATATATGCGTCTTATGATTTAATAAAATCAAGCTATTTTTATTATTCGTTTTACTTTACGTTTTTCACTATGAGTGCACATAATATCAAGAAAGATACCCCAATTAAAAAACTGGCAAATTCAAACTTGACTTCAAAAAAAGAACCTACTATTTCTGATGTTTGGAATTTATTAGCTTCGGTGAATTCAACCGTATCATCTCACAATACGCATTTTACGAATATTAATACCAACCTCCAAAGTTTAGAAAGTAATTTCAATTCTATGCAGTCTTCATTGAATGACCTACGAAATGAATTATCTCAGTTAAAATTTGATAAAATAGCTCTGGAATCTGAACTTGCTCTACTTCGTGATAAATTTGATAAGTTTGAAAACTCTCCTAGTACACAGTCTCCGCCTTATAGCTTCGACGTTTATTCAGAAGTCAGGGATAGAATGTCAAGGGAGAAAAATATTCTAGTATTCAACGTTCCCGACTCTGTAGATGAAGACTTAGATGTTCCTTTAAATATTGGTGTTGATCTGTTCAAAGATTTATCTCTTCCATCCATTAAGATTATTCGCAGTAAACGCTTGGGTAAATTCTCCACAAAGAACCGCCCCATTTTGTTTGAACTAGATTCTCCTTCCAACGTGTTTGAAATTCTAAAGACTAAATCTAAACTACGTCTGATCGAACGTTGTCGAAATGTTTCAATTTCGGAGGATAGAACAGCATCGCAAAGAGCCCATATAAACAAATTAAGATCGGATTTGTCGGAGAAAAGAACTGGTTCATCAAATATAACAGGAGTATTCCCTATCTTGCACAAAAAAACTAATTCATCACCAAAAGGGAGTACATGTTAATAATGTATTTTCTAGTATTAAGTTTAAAAATAATTGTAAAGTATTATCTAAAAATAAGTTATTTAAAGGTTATTATCAAAATGTTCGTGGTCTCCGGACTAAGCTTACTGAACTTAGGTGTAACATACCTTTGCTCAAATTTGACTTTTTGCCTTGACTGAAACTTGGTTAAATGACTCAATTTTTAGTACAGAATTAGGTTTTAACAATTATAATATATTTAGAACTGACAGAAGTTTGAACACTAGCTCGTGTTCTAGAGGTGGTGGTGTGGCAATTTGTGTAAAAAATACCGTCTTAACATCGGAGATTGGTATTCCTTTTAATAGTGTTGAGCAGTTGTTTATTGAGGTTAAATTGAGTCGTTCTTATAGCGTTGTTCTAGCTGCTTGTTACATTCCTCCAAATAGTCCTAGTTGTATGTATTCAATTTTTATCCAATCTATTGATCATGTATTAGATAAATTTAATAATAATGTTAAAATGCTAGTAATGGGTAACTTTAATCTTCCTGATGTTCATATGTTTTCCAATAGTACTGGTCTGCAGTTTCTCGGGAAACACTCCGAAAGTGCCGATATAGTTTTTGACTGCTTTACGTTAAATGAGTTTAACCCGTGTAATTTGTTTTTTAATACCTCCGGTTCCCTTTTAGATCTGGTTTTTTCCAATATGACAAATACCTTCGTTTCGCTTTGTAAAAATGATTTACTTATTCTAGCTGACACCTACCGTCCCTTTTTATGTATTAATTTTGAATTTGCTAGTGATAATCTTATTTCTAACCCTATTGATGTATCATCATTAGATTTTAGAAAAGCTAATTACACAGAAATTATTTGTAAACTTAATAAAATTAATTGGAATGTTCTTTATGATTGTAGTAATATTGAAATAGCCATCGATGTGTTTTATAAAATTCTTTTAGATTTAATATACGAATATGTACCTAAAAAAAGACTCGTATTCCAAGTTTCCCATATGGTTTAGTCCTGAATTAAGTTCAATTCTACATAGAAAACGTATTGCACATAGAGTTTTTAAACAATCCAATGATAAAAATGACTGTGCTATTTTTTCTAATATCAGATTAGAATATACAAAATTATCTAAAAAATGTTATTCTGATCATTTGCTGCGTACACAAAACCAATTACTTTCTAACCCTCGTTCATTTTGAAAATTTGTTAAAGAGCTAAAAAATAATAATATTCTACCTATGGAAATGAATTTAGGGAGTAGAAGCTCTAATAATAAAGGTGATATAGCAAAATTTTTCGCAGACCTCTTTTCGTCATCGTTTTGCTCACCCAATGTTGTTGATAACAGTTATTTCAACAATTTAAATGAAATCATTGAGCTCTCTAATTGTAATTTTTCAGTTGCTGAAATATTTGAAGCCCTCTCAAATATAGGGTTAAACCCTTCGCCCGGTCCAGATTCAATCCCTACCCTACTTTTATACAAGTGTCGTTATCCTCTATCTATTCCAATTTATTATTTGTTTTCCCTGTCCTTGAATTCCAGGATATTTCCTTGTAAATGAAAACTATGTTATGTATTTCCTATCTGGAAATCCGGCAACAAATCTGAGGTTAATAATTACAGACCCATATCTAAACTAAGTGCTTTACCAAAATTGTTAGATAAACTTGTTGAACTAAAGATATCTGTGTTTTTTAAAAACATTTAAGCAGATGAACAACATGGCTTCCGAAAAATGAAATCAACAGAGACTAATTTAATTGTCTTTTACTCACATTTAATTGATGTTGTAAAATCAGGTGGTCGGGTAGATGCTATTTAAACTGATCTCAGAAAGGCCTTTGATTTAGTAGACCATGGTATATTGATGTTAAAATTAAAAAAACTTGGTATAAGCGATCCATTATTGTCATGGTTCTCTTCGTATTTATCTAATAGATCTTTTAGAGTCATGGTCGTTGGGGTTTTGTCCAATAATAAGGTGGCTATTTCTGGCGTACCCCAGTGTGGCCATTTGTCTCCCCTGTTATTTCTGCTATTTATAAATGATGTTGGTCTAATATTTAAATCTTGCAAGTATCTGTTATTCGCTGATGATTTAAAAATGTATTTACCTATAAACTCTATGAATGACTCAAATTCAGCTTCAACACGAACTCGATACATTTTCATTATGGTGTCTTAAAAATAGTCTCTCATTAAATGTAGATAAATGTAAATGTATCACTTACACCCACCAAAAAAATAAATCTATTTTTCCTTTCACGATTAATGGTTTTATTATAAGTTACACTTCTACCATACGTGATTTGGGTGTGTTAATGTCTTCAGACTTAACTTTTAATGCCCATATCGATTCTATATATATTAAAGCATTATGTGTTATAGGGTTTATCAAACGTAATTGTATGGATTTTAAAAATATTATTTGTTTAAAGGTTTTATATTGCTCCCTTGTCCGACCAATTTTAGAGTTCTCTTCAGTTGTCTGGAATCCTAAACAAATTAATTTAATTGAAAAATTCAACAAAATACAACGACGTTTTTTGAGAATTATAGCTTTTAAGTTAGGTAAGGCTGATGTAGGATTAGATGCTATTGCTAAAGAACTTGGTCTAGAACCAATAACTACTAGACGTTTATATAATGATGTATCTTTTATTTATAAATTCATTTCTGAACAACTTATTTGTCCTGAGTTCTTGCAAAAAATTAACTTTAGAGTACCTGCTTTTAATTCTAGATACAATCCTCCCTTTCGGGTTCTTCAGTACTCTAGTAACTTAATTGCAAATAGTCCGGAGTACCGACTTCTGAATCATTGTAATGACATACCTAATTTTGACTTTTGTTTTGACTCTCTAGCTAAGTTAAAAAATATTGTTATGAATAGCTCTTCATTTACTTAATGTTCTTTAACTATGTAAAATTAATTTACTTATATATATACAGTGTGTTCACGCTAAGAGGTACCACTAAATATATCAGCTGGATGACTTCGGATTGAAATGGGGTTTTCAGAAGGTGATAGGGAGTACTTAAATACACATTTTCAGACAAATTTCAAATTTTTAACACTTTCGATACGCGCATGCGCGATACAACTTACTTTTTTTTAAATGGTAACACCATTTTTTTTTTACATATTCGGATAGAGTATTTTTTTTCTAAACAATTTATGTATAAAAAGTTTTTTTCTAATTACAAAATTTACATATGCAATTTAACGATGAAATGTAATATTTATGAGTAATTTGTTTTTGACGAAATTTAAAACTAAATTCAACTTATTGTTACTTATTAGTATCCAATTATTGTTAAATACCTGTTTGCACACAGATAAGATAATAAAAATAACTTTGACTTTAAATTTTGCCTGTAATTAAAATAGTAAATCCTGTTCGTTATACATTTATTTTATAAATAAATGTTGATAAATTATTTTCGCTGACTAGTAATAATTGTTTTAATAATTTCAAACTAGTCTTGTGACAATTACTGTTACGTGTTATTTTTTGTTCTGGTTAGATATCACATGTTTTTCTGAAAACATCGTTTTAATACACTGTTTTACATGAAAGAACTGTATTAAAATGAATAGCAGTGAAAAAGTCGAACTTATTCTTATTTTTGGTGAATGTAATCGTAATTATCGACAAGCAGCTCGGGTGTACGCAGATCGATATTCAAATAGGTATCATCCACATCATAATTATGTCCTTAGACTTTTACGTGGATTAAGTGAAAACGGTCAATTTCCTAGTAATGAAAACAGACAACGGCAGCCTAGACCAAATAATTTTGATGAAGACACTGAATTGCAGGTAATGGCCTACATACGTGCTTATCCACGATCATCAATAAGACATGTATTTCAAGAAATTGGTGTATCAGTTGGTGCAGTACATAAAATTTTGAAAAAAAAACAAAATACACTCATATAAACCCGAGTTTGTTCAACATTTACGAATCGGAGATTCTGAACGTAGATTACAATTTTTGTCATGGTTTAGCGTTCAATTTGAAATCGACAATTTATTTTATAAAAATATTTTGTGGACTGATGAATCTAAATTCACAAACAATGGTGTAATGAACAAACAAAACAATAGGTTTTGGGACGATACAAATCCACACTGGTCCCAAGAAACTAACTTTCAGACAGTTTGGGGTATAAATGTGTGGTGTGGATTAATTGGTGGAATACTTTTAGGTCCTTATTTTTACGATGGAACACTTACAGGTAGAAGATATCTAGATTTTCTTGTTAATCAATTACCGTTACTGCTAGAAGATGTTTCATTAGCCACGCGGGAAAATATGTATTTTCAACAAGACGGTGCACCAGCACACAACGCCATCATTGTTAAAAATTATTTAAATGAAATTTTTCCTAACCGATGGATTGGTACCCATGGAGTAATTCCATGGCCAGCAAGATCTCAGGACTTGACCCCATTGGATTTTTTTTTATGGGGGCATTTAAAAAATGTTCTATATGCAGATCCACCTATTAATCTCCAAGATTTAAAAAACAAAATACGACTGGCTTGTAGTAATTTGAGAAGAGAACAAATAAACGCTGCCACATCAACGGAATTATTAAAACGTTTGGAATCATGTTAGGAACATCAAGGTGGAAACTTCGAACAATTTATTAGATAGAACTGTAGAACGTAATTGCAAATAAATAAAAATTGATTTCAAATTCAAAATGTGTATAATTTTATAGTTTTCATTACCTTCATTTAGCTATCTTATTTACGATTACTACGATTTACTATCTTAATTACAGGCAAAATTTAAAGTCAAAGTTATTTTTATTATCTTATCTGTGTGCAAACAGGTATTTAACAATAATTGGATACTAATAAGTAACAATAAGTTGAATTTAGTTTTAAATTTCGTCAAAAAAAAATTACTCATAAATATTACATTTCATCGTTAAATTGCATATGTAAATTTTGTAATTAGAAAAAAACTTTTTATACATAAATTGTTTAGAAAAAAAATACTCTATCCGAATATGTAAAAAAAAAATGGTGTTACCATTTAAAAAAAAGTAAGTTGTATCGCGCATGCGCGTATCGAAAGTGTTAAAAATTTGAAATTTGTCTGAAAATGTGTATTTAAGTACTCCCTATCACCTTCTGAAAACCCCATTTCAATCCGAAGTCATCCAGCTGATATATTTAGTGGTACCTCTTAGCGTGAACACACTGTATTATTACTGTAATTACTAGACGACATTTCATGTACTCATTTACCCCTTTTGGGGTGTTAAAAATATAAATAATAAAAATAATAAAAATAATAATAATCATAGGTTTTTCGTATGCTTCACCTTTTTCGTACAATCACTTTTCAATATCTGCCTTTTACCAACTCGCTATAGGACACGATTCAATTTTAACGGAATGGTACGAGGCGTTATCCATTACCACAACAGAATTTTTATTTAACAACGGAATAACATTTTTAATCCAGTTAAAAAATGTTTCACCATTCATTTCTTCATGGTAATCATTGGAATTCTTTTTAGACTCAAATGACAATAGCCAACCAGGTACAAATCCTTCATCAAAGCCAATGTGAACTACAATAATTAGTTTTCCCTTGCCACTTGGGTTGGTAGTACCACACGTTAATCCCTTGAGAAATGCGTCCCTATGAGATGTAACTGTATTGTCTACCCACGTTTTTTATATACAATCAAAAAGTTGAAAATCAATCATTTTCGAGGTGTCTTTTCACGAGATAGCTTACCAAAAAAACCGTATAATATTGAATGTGCCATAATAAACTTAGATTCATCTTCAGGCAGTGGTACTCACTGGGTTAGTTATTACCGATTTAAAGATAAAATTATATATTTTGACACGTTTGCTGATTTTACATCTCCGATTGAACTTTAAAATTATTTTGATGGTAAGAATATTTTGTATAATTATACAAATTATCAAAAATATAATACATTTATTTGTGGACATCTGTGTATTGAGTTTTTAAAATGGATGAATCAATTATATTAAGAATATCGGACAATAATTCCACACTAACATCAACTTATTCCCCGATAATACCTAAATGTAAATGGAGGTTCTAATATTGCTCTTGTTAGTTTAAACGCATCTGTAAAAGAATATGTAATTCTTATAGATGAAACTAACAACACAATAAAAATTGAAAATGATGAAGATGGAAAAGATAAACATTTGAGTATTAAAATTCCTCCTGGGTTTTACAGCATTAAAGATATTAATGAACATATATAAGAAATACTTAAACAGTATCATGCTGCATATAGTATGCTAATGAGATTTAATTTAGAAATTGGAAGTACTCCTTTGAAATGTAGACTTAATTGTAATTGTTCTATAGATTTTACAATTGAAAACAGTTTAGCAAGTGCAATAGGATTTCAGAAAATAAAATACCAATATTTACAAGCAGAACATACATATCATTAATCAGATCAAATTATTTATAAAACAGAAAATGTTAATTCTATAAAAGTAATGTGTAATATAGTTAAAGGATCATTCGATAATGGTCAACTATCACATTCAATATATGAATTTTTCCCTCGTGAAAAGACACGAACTAAAATAATTGAATCACCCATTAATTTAATATATTTTAAACTTAAGACAGCAATTATTAAAAAAATAAAATTTGAATTAGTTTATGATAAAAAAAATCCTATTTTTGCTAACGGTGAAATAACGGTTATATTAAATATTAGACCTATTAAATCCTAAAACAATAAAATGGATGAATCAATTACTGTAAGTATGTCAGGTAAAATTACATCTTTATCATCAACTTATTTTCCAGCAATAAATGTACCCGAAAACTCCGAAATCGCACTATTATGTTTGCATACATATAATATGTTTCCAAATGTGAAAGAAAAAAATAACAATTTTCGTATTATTATACAGCAACGAAATTTAGATATTAAACTTCCTTTCGGTTGTTACGAGATTGAAGATATTACTCAATATATATATATATATGTAACCAAATACATGAAGATAATGAACGTATAAATAATATAGATGGACACGACAAAAAGTATAATGACCCTATAGATTTTACCATGAATACTGATATCACTCGTATGAAATGTGTAATTAATTGTAATTACTCAATAGGGTAAAAAAAATATATATAGGAAAGAAATTTTATCAAATTATAGATCATCGAAAAATATTGATATAAACGGCGTTAATTCTATAAAAGTCTTGTATAATGTAGCAAATGGTCCATTCGATAATGGTTCACAATCTCACTCGATATACGAGTTTTTTCCTCGTGAAAGGACAGGTGCTAAAATAGTCGAGTCGCCAGCTAATTTAATATATTATAAACTTAATACTGAAGTTCTTAATACAATAAATATTAATTTAGTCGATCAAGAAAATAATCCTATTCATAACTTTAATGAAAAAATTACAGTTGTATTACATATAAGACGTTGTAGATCTTGAAATATGGGGTTATTATTTAAGAATATAAAGCAGTTACAATCGATTAAACTGATTAGTCATTTATTAGAGTTACAATCAAAAGTATCTAAATGTAAACCTGAAAACATAAAATTTACTCGTAAAAGCAAATTAATTTTAAAACAGTTAGGATTTCAATTAAAATAAAAAATGCCCGATAGCGATATTTTAGATATTGAAACAAATTATATTACAGACTCGAAAATTATTAAAGTTGAATATCATTCATATATTCCATATACTAACTCGTTTAAAAATAATGATGAAATACGAATTGGGGTTCAGCAAACTGATGTTTATCCTTTTATACATGAAAGTTTCCTTTTTATTGAGGGAAAAATAGCAGATCCAACAGCGGTGAAATTATCCAATAACGGTTTATCGTTTATTTTTGATCAGGTTAGATTAGAAATTAACGGCGTAGAAGTTGATGGAACTCGGGTCTTGGGAATAACTAGTTCATTAAAAGGTTATTTAACATGTACGTTAAACAATTATCATTGCTATCAAAATGCTGGGATTTAAACAATAAAGGTATTGTTAATGAAGCAGGAGAAATTAGTTTTTGTATACCATTAAAGTATTGATTAGGTTTTTTTGAAGATTTTAAAAAAATATTAATAAATTCTCGAATAGAATTAATTTTAACAAGAAGTAATACTGATTTAACTTCTTTACTCAGTAAGAATCAAAACGCAACTACAACTACAGGTACTGTCACTCTCAATAAAGCAATATGGAAAATTTCACACATAAGTGTAGATGATTCTGAACGACTAAAATTATTGAAAATTGTAGTGAAAGGAAGAAGTTTATTTATTCCGTTCAGATCGTATGTAACCTATGAATATCCTGAACTGGGTAACTCTGAAAATATAGTTTGGAATTTAAAAACTGCATCAAAATTAGAAAAACCACGATTTGTTGTAATAGGTTTGCAAAAGAATCGAAAAAACAATATAATTAAAGATCCAAGTATTTTTGATCATTGTAAATTAACTAACATAAAAGTTATTTTGAACTCTGTTAATTCTCTGTATGATAATTTAAATTTAGATTTTACTAAAAAAAATTATGCTGTGTTATATAATATGTATACGTCATTTCAAGAATCATATTATGGAAAAGATGATAGTAAACCGGTATTGAGTCCAGCTGATTTCGAAATACGAGTACCTATTGCTGTAATAGATACTTCAAAACAAGATGATACAGGTACAGTTTCAACTGTTGACGTTACTATACAAATTGAATCTATGGAAAATCTAGATGGTATCAGTACTTATTATCTTTTAATTCATGATCGTATTATAGAATATATACCTCTTAACAGAGAAGTAAAAAAACTTATATAAATGTTAAACTGTGTATGTTATAAATTAAATGTGTTGAATAAAAAAACCTTTAGTGTAAATACACTGTTTTGTGCAACATAATATTATTTACGTTACATTTCACATTTCTATGATTAGATCATTAGATCTTAGTGTTCAATATAATTTACATTCAGATAAAATTAATATTAATAAAAAATCAATTGATAAAATCCTTAGACAATTCAATTGTCGTATGTATATTTTGTATGAATTATAATGTCTCAAAGTTCACAATCGTCAGCCGGCATATTGTATAGTAATCGATTGTAAAGTGCTAATAAAAAAATAAATCAACCTTATACATATTTTCATTGTATATTAGCAGTTGCGTACGAATCATTGTCCGGTGAAGTTGTTTTTTATTTCGAGCTTAGTCACAATTATTTTTTTAATATTTAAAATATTATTTCTATAAAATAATTTTACTATAAACATGAACATATTAAAATATTCTGAAGATTTTCCATCATTACTATATGTAGTACGAAATAATCCATATCCAGTATACCCAGAATATTCTAGTTTTTTATTAAGACTTAAAACATACGAATCATGTCCATCAACTTTATTGAAAGATAAATATTTGTTTGCTGAATGCGGTTTTAAGTATACAGGAACACAAGATATGGTACAATTATTCTTTTGTGGTTTGATTATAAAAAACTGGATGCAAGATAGTGGTGATACAGGGTTTAAACATTCTAAGTCGAACCCAAATTGTATATTTGTATAATTGTATAAAGGAAACCAGTTTATAGAGAATGTTAAAAATAATCATGTTTGTAATTGTAAATCAGAAAAATCGTATGATGTTGTCGGTTAATACATTGCAATTCATGTATAAGATGTATTAACAAAATAAAATATTAAATTATACTGAACAAATTATATGTGTAAGTACTTGATGTAATATTTCGTGAACATGTAGTCTAGTGGGTTAAGGCGTGTAGTAAAAATCGAAATATGATAGGATTATAATAAATAAAAGATGAGGGTTACCATATAAACTTAAATATATAAAAAATGTCATTAGTATCCAACTCTCACAGACTACATTTCATGTTAATTTTTATTTTTACGTACATTTTAGTTATATTTTATTATGTTCTACTACACATTTCGTAGTAGTATTTTACTAAACATTTGTGTTTAATATAATTCACACAACGTGTATAATTTTTAATTATAAACATTGATGATAAATAGGTATACAAATAAAATATATTTATAATTTCATTTTAAAAATGTGCAACACACTCTAAAAAACATTTAGACCAATAAACCCTATACCGATCAGCTATAGGAAAATGTTCCTCTACGCTTTGTACACAGTTTTCATTAATACGAAAAATATCTTTTGATTCAAATAAGTACCCTCCTCTTGCTAAAAACCGTTTGCAATTGTAGCAATGTTCTTTTTTAAACCAATTTCGATAACTTATACTTGATTCAAATCTATGTACAGTATATGATGACTCATAACCACGATTATTGGAACCATCAGAATGAATTTTGTAGCAGTGATATGAACACCAACCAGTAGATTCAGTTGTTTAATCGTTCTGTATTGACAGTCGCACGCAAAATAAATTTCCGCATGGGTCTTTCATTCTGTTTAGTTCTGAATCAACTACTATATGAGGATAAAACTCCACAACTTGACTAACATTAATTTCAGTTCCACGAAATGGTGATAAAGATTTTAATAAATTATTAATAGCATGTTGATGGTTTGTAAAATCAATATCATCCAAAATAGTGGGTATAGTAATAATTTCGTTACTTGAAGACAAACTGAACTAAAAAAAAAAAAATAATAATAATTCACATAAATAAATACACAGTACTTATACGCACTATATGTGACGTATTTAAATATTAATATTTATTTTTCGTATATATTAAAAAAAGTAGACTTATAAATCATCAATAAATAGAAACTATTATAAAAAAAAATATATACATTTTCATTAAAAAATATATACACGTAATGGTTATGCGATTGAATTAAATTCGTATCATGATAAACAGATTTTCCTTTTGCTTTATTATCAATGTGAGCATTTAAAACATTTAAGTATTCATCGAATTTTAAATGTTTTTTAATTATATATTTTTTAACACCTTTTGCTTTATTTATTTCTTTATTAGCAACTCGATAAGAGTATAATTTAGGAAGTAGAGCTATGAATTCTAACAAAATTTCACCTTTTAATTCATCTTTAAAAAATCCTGGCTGGTTTTTTCGACTTTCATTGAAATAAAAATGATTTTTAGGAAAATTAGAAGTATCAAAGTGTGGTAATAACTCATTTTTTAGATCGTTAAAAAAATTATTTGTGTTTATTTCATAAACTATAGAATCTGTATCTGAATAAACAATATTTAAATTATGTTCATATTTTTTCTTCTTAATATTATAATGGAAATCATACATGAAAGTTTTTGAAATATCTAAAATAGTAAACCCCACGTAAAAAGGTTTATCAAATTTTATTTTTTCATTACGCAAATGAACTGCCATTAAGTTTTTAGAATTTATTGTTTTATCTTTAAAATTAGGCTTAATCATATATTTATGTGCTTTTTTTTCACGTAACTGGAGGATCTTGACCGGCTTCATCACACAAGTATTGAGAAGGAAAGAAGAAGAGGAACAAGTAAGACAACGCACCTAGCAAAAACCTAGTTAAGCTAATTCCATGTGGGCTGAAGGCCAAACTGGGGGGTTAGAGGCTCCCGTATTAATGTATGATAAAAATAATGATGTTTTGTGTTTTCTTTTATAATTTATTGTTATAAACAGTTTTTTTTTTCCACAATAAACGATGGAGGCTGGGGGGGTGAAATAACTAGCGTCGGTTCCACCAGTGTCTGATTCAAAAATGTAAAAAAAAAAAATAAAAAAAGAATGGGATGAGAATGTAAGAAAGCGGTGAGAAAAGAGGGATGAGATATAGTTGCAGAATGAGTGCGGTGTAAATAATTTTGAGAGACAAAAAATTAGGTTTGGTATATGAACCGAATCATATGCCCCTTTAATATCAATAAAAGCTGAAGTGAGGTATTTTTTATCACAAAATGATTAATATATTTTCCCTGCAAAGGAAGAAAGATAGTCCATTGTACCGAGGCTTCTGCGGAAGCCAAAAAGGTTGTCAACTATGAAATGTTTTTTTCGAGATACCAGTCGAGGTGGTGTTTTAGGATATACTCTACAAGCTTACACACGGCAGATGACAAGGCTATAGGACGATATGCAGTAGGAGTGGTGTTGGGATTTGGAATAGGAATAACGTGAAAGTGGAACCATGACTCGGGGACTATACCACCAAGCCATAAAGAGTTGAAGAAGGTAAGTTGGATATAGATTCCCTTGTCTGACATATGTTTAAGCAACGTGATGGAGATGAGATCCAAACCAGTAGCAGGAGAAGAACGAGAAAACAGAACCATTGTTAATTTAGATTTAGTGAAAGAAGAAGTGAGAGGATGAGAACTAGGATTGTAGTTAGGGTAAACCGGTAAAGTTAGAGGATTGAATTCTTGTAATGAAGAGGCGTAGGGGGGAGTGCCACCTAGTCGCAGAAAGAGGGGAACCAGTTTTCATTTTGTGAAGGAGAAGTTTGTGAAACGCATCTTTTCGAAGTGAGGAGGATGAGGTCAACTCTGAAAAGAGTTTGATAAATCAGTTCATGGGACAGATGTTAGATAGGCTGGAGGGGTCGGAAATTAAGGTTGACAAGCAGCAGCTGACAATCACTACTCTAAGCGAGAGCGTGGAACGCTTGGAGCGGGAGTTAGCCGAAGAAAAGCTGAGGTTGACCGAACGGGTGGAGCAAGCAAGTTGCTCATGCCGTGGGAAACCCCCCAACCATCTACCAACTTTATGTCCGGTGCAAATCATATTTGCCCGGACAAAACTCAAAATCGTCCGGTGAAAACTCAGGGAGTGAGTTTGGAAAGCCGATGGGCCAACATACGGACAGGCTGTCCAGAGAAAACTCACGAAATTGGAGTTTTTCCGGAGTTTCCGGTAACTAGTCCGGAGTGTCCGATGGAAAGTCCGAAGTCTTCGATGATCAGTCCGGAGGGTCCGGTGAAATGTCCGGCAGAAGTAATGGGGAAACATTACGGAGTAGTTTTTCCGGTGAAAGACGTGTACACTTCCAGGACATCCTGCTCATTCCTCAAAATGAATTGAATATGGCCCGTGCGTCGTTACCAGAGTTTGCCGGTAAAAGGGAGGAAGACCCGGTACGGTTTTTGCTTCAGGCCGAAGCAATACTTGAATAAACTGGTATTCACGTGGCTAGATGGGTGACCGTTTTGGCCCCTCAACTGAAGGCACAGACAGGAACATGGTGGGGTACCATGAGAGCGTTGACTTGCCATGGCAAGAGTTGAAATTTGAACTGCTGGAAAAGTTCAATGGGGACAAGTTGCAGTCGAGTCTACAATCAGAACTGTTGAGCACCGCACAGACCAAGACCGAGACACTGGGGGAGTACGTCCTACACAAGTACCAGTTGTATCGGAGGTTAAGCCTTGGTCTGACAGAAGAAGCGGTGGTAATGACAGCGATTGGATTCATGCGTGATGAATTTCGAATTCATGCACGTATACAGCGACTGAAATCGTTCAGTGAATTACGAGCGCTTACCCATGTTTTGGATTGTAGCAAGGCCGTAATGTCGGATAAGGCGGTAGTGAGCACCAGCGTATCACCAAAGTTAAAATAGTTGGATAAAACGAAAGCTAAGAATGCTGGGAAATCCCAAGTGCCGAACCCGAAGCAACGACTATCTTCGGGAGGAGGATGCAGAGTATGTGGTAGTCAGGACCATTGGCAAGCTGCATGTCCAAAAAGTCAGTCGGAGTCGGAAAACGCCAAAACGACCGGCCAGGAAGTAACCGGCGAAAAAAAATTGTGTCACCCAAGGCATAGCCAACCGCGGAGTTCTGCACGGGGAGTACGTAACGTTCCAGTTGAAGAACCACAAATTAAGGTAACTCCCCCGGGCAAAAAGGATTTCGGCGCTTTGCGCACCGGGTACTCGGGAAACGGACTGAAGAAATCGGACCAGAGAGGTTTTGTACCGGAGAAAGCCGTTAAAAACAAATTTTCCCCGGAGAAAAACATTGGTAACCCGAAAACCTCCAGAGCGAATAGTTGTCCGGTGAAAACCGTAGACCCTTCGGAGAAACACCGGAGAAAACATCAAATCAATCAGCGAAAACCCATTGAAAACGACTTTCCGGTTGAGGAACCACAGTTCATGACAATGGACCGGGTTCATGGGGGAATTACGGTTAGGGGGTTTGACAACCCGGACAAAAAGTCGGAAAAATCGATGGAAATTGAAAAAGTTTCGGACAAATGTGAAGAGCCCGCCGAGGTGAGTGATCTTTACGATAAAAATGTTACGGACAACTTTTCAGGTGATGCGGAACAAGATAAGTTAACACAACAGTTGTTAATTTGTCCGGTCACATCCGAAGATTTTTCCGAGGAGTGTACTCCTTATCCACGGGAAAAATGCAAGAGAAGAGACTCAGATACGGATTCAAAATTTGAGTTAAGACAACGCTTCGCGGATCTACGGACCGGAGCGTTCGAGTCTCCAGTCATTGCAACGGTGTCAACAGGGAAAACTACAGTAACGGATGTTCCGTTACCGGCAATAGAACTAGAGTTTGAACTCGGAACAGTAGTAGCGCTACTGGACTCCCAAGCGGCGAGGACATACGTCAAACTGTGGGTGGCAAAGAAGTTTGGTCGGAGTTTTACCGAATCCCGTACTGACACCTACAAAATTGACCAGAGAAATTAACATCAAATAATAATGGTGTTGAGGAATGGGAAGACGAAGTGATGATTTCTATGGCGGGAAGTACATTAGGTTAGGTATTGTATTAACGCCTGGATTTTGGCAATCCATGGTGTTATCGTTGGTCGAAAGAACTGATTCGGCGGAAATGTTACCTGAAACTTTAGATTTCTTGGAAGCATTTGCGTTCGGCGGAGAAAGGTTTTTGTTTTTTTTTGTTACATCGCCGTTATCGATGTTGATATTTAAATTGGACGGACGATTAAGTGCACCAAAACTTATTTTGGTATCTGCCCGGCGACGAAGGCGGCGGCATGCCGGCGTGCGGCGTTCAAGGACTCCCGGAGAGACTTGTTCCAAATGAGTCCGGGTTTGACACGACTGTGAAAGCACTGATAAGCGAGCTCGAATTTAAACAATAATCGTTAACGACGGTAGAATCACGACTGCAGCTTACATTTAAAAGGAGAAATTACAACAAACGCTCAAATAAATAGAGGAGCTCGATAAGGGTGTACGTTATCACCAACACTTTTTAACTGCTATATCGGAAAAATTTTATTTATAGTGAAAGCAAATCTAACAAGACTAAATATTGTAATCAAAATTGGTGGAGAAATCGTTTCAATGATACGATTTGCGGATGACATTGTGGTAATAGCAGAGAGTGAAGGTGACATACAGCGTGCAGTTAAAGAAATGGATGAAATGCTCAGAGCATCAGAAATGAAAATAAATAGTACTAAAACGATGATATTAGTCTGCGCCAGAGACCGGAAAGTAAAATTCTTTCCTCAATTTCATCAACTGATGCAGTTTTGCAAGATTTGTTGTTTTTTTTAATAGAATCTGAGGAGAAAATCACATTAATGTATTTTAATTTATTGTTATAAACATATTATATATGATATAAAATCTTAGTCCCATTTCATCAATTTTAAATATAAGTAGCAATAATGTAATGAAAAATTATTACATGTGGATTTTAAAAAATATGTATTTTTTTTCAATTCAATATTATATAGAAATATATATATCAATATAATATACAAGTATTGATATAAAGGCGTTTTGAATTATAATAAATAATTATACACAACTTACCAAAAATAACAACACAAACAAACAAACTTTTGAATTTGTTTTTCCCTTTTTCCCAGTAAACGAATATTGGGACATAAGTTTATCAGTAAATAATTTATTCATAATTCGTTTAACCATTCATTTCAATTTTTTTCCTCCCGTGCAAAATAATTCATTAACCTAATAAAAAAAAAGAATAAGTATATTATTATTATTATCTTTATCAGTAAGTGTCATTATTTAACTACCAATTTGTTACGAAAAACATTTATCTTCGGATAATTTATCTTCAAGTTTGTTTATATCAAATATATTATCAATTGGTAATGGACAATCTGTAAGGTCTTTGGATAGACTTTCTGATAATGTTTCTGAATTAGGTACCTATTGAAGTTGTTGTCAGATGCTGTATTTTCGATTTTTTTAAAGTATTTTTGCTTGTCCAAATACCAATTATCGTACTTCACTTGTCAAGTATGTAAGCATACGTAATATCTGCTTTTGAAAATCTGAAAATATTAACAAAATAGTATAATATACTATTATAATACTTATAGTTTTAATTTATATTAAATAAAAATTAATTTTATTTACATAAGTATAAATTTAACAAAAAGTTATTGTCAAAATAAAAGATATTATTGCACGTTTATATGTGGCATATTGACTACAGTTAAATACAATGTTATTGAATTTATTTTTTAATTATTAATTTAAATCTATGGTGTTTCAACTAAAATAAAATAAAAATATAAAAACTAACATGTTCAACAGTTTTTCAAGTTAATTTGTAGATTTCATTTTTAGAAATAGTAGTCTGCGTTTTAAACTTTTTATTTATAAGTATTGATTTATTGATTTATTGAATTATTGATGTATTAACTATAATAGCTCATATTATATTATTATTTTATTGTGATCATACCATTTGAATAGCGTTGAGAGGTAACTCAGCTATGACGCCATGGGTTGGACCATCATTAGGGTTGATTGAAAAAAATTTATTTTATTTTTTTGAATCGCTTTAGTGCGGAAAAGTTGCCTTTTATTATTTCAAGAAAATGTATGTAAACAATTTGAAAATCGATTGATATCTTCCGGTCGCGCAACGTTATAATTTGTTTACCTAACGAAGGGTTAAAGTTTATTGAAATTCCTAAAATTGAATAATTTTCGTGAATTTTTATAATTATTTAAAAGTTGATGATCACCACGCTATAATTTGCTATGCTTACTTTATGGTTCAATAAAGTTAAAAAAATGTATACTGTAATTAATATATCAATATTTTCATGTCACGTAATGTGTTCGAAAAACGGAAATTTTCACAAAATTGTGCCCATATCATTGTGCATCTCTTTACATGTTTTATTAAATCACAACGATCCAAAACTCACCACGAGGAGGTGGCTGCATGTTGAGTTCCACCCTAACCCCTCTCAACCAACCATCCAAAGCCGGTTATATTTGGGCATGTGTTTTTTGCTTGTTTATCACAAATTACAATTAATATTCTCTGGGACTCAATGGTTTCTTTTCAGTACAAACAAGTTTAAAATCTGTTTTTTGAGAAAAATTAGGCATAAAAGATCTTGAAATTAACGTAGATATAACATAACCATCTCTAGCTTCATACCCACATACTTAATGCTTCAGTTACAAGTTTGACACATCTCTCAATCGCTTGAGTATGACAGGGAAACTCTTTAATATCTCTAATGGGCCTTGTGTCAGAATTAATAAGTAATTTAATTTCGTCATCACTTACTCCTCGTAATATAGGGGGACTATACAAAGGACAAGTGAACCAGTCAATAATTTCAATATAATCAGTCGCTTAAAGTTTATTTTAGGTGACACGGAGTTTCTAATAGTTTTCTCTTTAGAAGCACATTTTCTTGCTTTTAAAATTCTTCTATGCCCAAGCTCTCTAATGTTCTCTCGGTCATCAACAATCATAGCCAACAGTAAATTTTCAGGGTGTGCAAAGAATGCATTCCGTTCAATAACTAGGTTACCAATTTTAAGTAGATCATCAGATAGATATCGTGAAATTTGAATTGCTTGAAAATCATGTTTGGGACTGTCAGTAAAATGTTTGCTCATCTTGATGTTGAACCACACAGGCATGTAACAATTTGTTTCAAATTCTCAGAAACGTTTGGTGAGTTTATGTATAATCTAAGTACCTACTCTATTAGCCGCAGTTAGCCATCTAGAATGTGACAGAAGACCAGGATCTCGAATCGAAAAGTCATCTGGGCAATATCCCGACTTAATTGCTTTGGATATTTCTAATAAATATCGTTGGTCTTTACTTAACATATTTCTATTTACTTCTGGAATCAAACAATCTATAGGTTTATAATTTATTACAGGGAGCTTTTCACACCCAGTAAGCTGTTGGCCAATATTCCCAGAAAACGATTTTGGCCCGATAGTATTACCATCTACATTAAGGTGGTTCTTATTTATAGGGATATTTTTTTTTTTTTGATTATTTATGATCGATGCCTCCCTAAGGGTTCCAATATGTATAAAAATGATGTATACAAAATTTTAATATAATCGAATAAGTTTAACTCGTGCCCCAAAGCCCTTAAAATTGCTACTATATTAAACCGTAGTCATGGATGTAAATAGAAAAATACCCACCGACACGGTTCATATTTTAATCGTGGTGACTGCTGTCACATGTGAATGTTCGTATTTGTCATTAGCCATTGTAAAGTTACAAGTGTCGTTACTGCAAATTACGAGTATATTTATAAGATAATTGTTATAATGTCACTAGCATACGAACTTCGTGATCAAACGAAAATATATTTGATCGGAAACGATGCAAATCAAATTATAGGCAGTAAGTTACCATCAAACATACAAGTGTTAAAGGTTTTGTTTTATAATATCAGAAAAGTGAAGCTTAATGCGAGAGAGAGTTGCTCTTTAATATTAAAAAAAACAATTGTATTTTGGGAAAAAGCGCGAATACCAACAAGAGATTTTCTACGTTGTGTTGACAAATTAGAAAAAATGTATAATGAACGGAGAAATTTACAGAAACATGCAACAAGAAAAAATGAAAACCAAATAAATTAGGAAAAACAGTTTACAAATCAATTAGAAGATTTATTTGATATAGCTCATACCAATGCTATGTAGATAATTAGTTTGGAGGATGACAAAAGTTTTTTGATCTTACAACGCCAAAAGGGAAGGCCTGGTTATTTATCTGGTGTAGATTATGCATTAATGAGAAAAGTTAAAGAAAAGGAAGAAAGACAAGAGAAAGTAAATGCTAGAAAGAAACGTCATTACGAACAATATGCTGCTACTTTTAATTAACGTAAGTTCGTCATTTTCTTTATCCATACCTTTATTTTTAATAAATTATTTAATGGTTTTCTTTTTTTTTACTTAATTTTGTAGAATCTACTGATATCAGTGATGACAATTTTTTCGACGATGTTCCAAACACTACTGAAATTGACTGTTTACCAGGGTCTTCTACAGAATCTAATTCTAATATAATGGATATTTCACAACCTCAAATCACCATCACTAATAAAACACGAGGTAGAAAAGAAATCATGACGGCAAAATTATCTTCATGTTGTCTGCGACAAATCTTGCGATAAGTGCAGTTGAATGCCGCAACTTGCGCAGGTATTAGGCGAAGGTGACCAACTTATAATAATTATAATAATAATAATAAAGTTATACACCAACGTAAGATGAGGCACAAAGTCCCAGGATTGGATTATAATATGAAAAATACTGACAATATTAAGTTTAAACAAATAACAAGGCGCCCAATATACACATATATAATTGAATACAATAATTAATTGACAACTAATGCGACAAGTCCACGGACTATGTCAACCTAAATTACAATTAGAAGTATACTCGTAAATGAAACCTGTACGACGGGAGCGATCAACCACGTGGCATTCAAGCTGGTACGGCGACAGATTGTGGACGTGGATGCAAAGGTCCAGTATAGCAGACTAAGGCGCATCAAGGCACCGGTGTGTAGCACAAAGTCAGGCCCCGACTATCCCGGGATTTACGACACTTCTGCACACAAAACAGCAAAACACCGAACACGGGGCGAACCGGCGATCAAGCAGTTCCGCCTCGTTCGGCCGTTGGCAAAAGACAGAAAAAAAAAAAAGGAGACCGGCGACGATCGGCCGAAAAGGACCATAAACTTCGATTGGTTGGAAAGAAGTTTATTGTATTTACCCTATCGTCATCACATTTATGAGATAATTTTGAGAAGTGTTTTTAACCATAAATTCGGATCAACATCTGGGCCAAACGTTCCTTTATTTCAACGGTTTCAATCAGCGTGGCCAAAACTTAATCTTTACAACTTCAAACCTGGACTCGAAGGCACTGAAGTTAGTCAACGTTTAAATAATTCATCTGAATGTATTTTAAAATTTTGCATAACTGAATTAACTAAGATTCAATGTAGGGAAGATTACCGAGAATTTCTTGAACTAACTGTTATCTTTTTAAATGGTACTCCTGCTCGTGGAGTTCCAGGAGCAATTCATCATGCTCGCTGGATGTCGAAGGCCATATATTGTTTAAAAATATTTATACTTTGTCAAGAATATAAATGAAACAAAAGAGAATACGATTCAGTTCGTGATATTTGTATTTTTATTGTTCGTTGCTATGTTAAAGCGTGGTTCAATGCCCCAAATGCTTGTTTTACACCACGCCAAGACTTCAAATTTTTGCGTGACCTTTATGATTATAAAACAATAGATAAAAAGTTATCTGAAGTTACACAAAAAAATGTATCGATCATCTATGGTATTTGTCTCCAGAGTTAGTTGGATTTGCATTTTTCGATGATGAAATTTCTGATGATACAAAAATAAAAATGGTTCAAGCTTTAAAAAATGATAATGATGTAGACGGAGAAATACCAAGTTTTATAAATTATACGGTTGAGTCATTTATTTCAGATAAAACTTTAAATTTGTTTAAAAGGTTCAATATAAATTATAACTTTATTGAAACATCGCCGTCAACTTGGGAGAACAATTTAGAATACAAATGGGGTAAAGAAATTATCAGCAAATTAAAAATTGTAAACGATACAGCTGAACGAGCTGTTAAATTAATTGAAGATTTTAATAAGATTGGTTCAAAAAATGAAGAACAGAAGCAGTATATTCTTCAAGTTGTCACGGAATACAGGCAACGGTATTCAAATTAAAATAAAAGCACTCTTATGAAAAAATTATAATACATGCATGCAAAATTAAATGTTGGTTGAAATGTATTAAAAATGTTTTTATTATTATAAATTGTTTAAAATTCATTTTTCCTTACAAAAAATGTATTTATAATTTAATTTGTTCGTTTATTTTAATAATTACTCAATTTTTAAATATATTATCAATGTTAAACTTTGAGAGCTTTGGGGCACGGGTTTAACTTATCCGATTATACTCAAATTTTGTATGCGTAATTTTTATATATATTGGAAACTAATTAGGGGGATCGGTCACAAAAATTTGAACATTTAAAAATAAGGATCACCCTAATCTACATACTGTAAGATTGTCGGAATAAGAGTTTGTTAAAGTGAAGTAAACACACGCTCCACTGTAGCGGTCTCCCAACATGTAGTTCTAGTTGATGAAAAATGCCATTATTCCGACCCGTGTTAATTACAGTACCATCACATCCAATAATTTCTAGGTTGTCGAGCGTATATATTAAGACTATATAGATGAGAAATAATGCTTTCAGTTACAGCAGTTGAAGAGCTTGAGGAATGAGAAACATGAGAAACATATAGGTTTTAACTGGGTTCTTGAATCAAAGAATAATGTTCTTCTTTCTTATTTTTTCGAAAATGCTTGGCATTCATTCTTTCGACAAATAATGTACCATCTTTTCTACCACCAAAATAAAGACCACACATATTTTCATTAAGATTATACTTCATACTAGTTCTCACCCGATTCTTTTCTCTTCTAACTTTACTCTTGTGAACTACATGAGAAGAATCTGTGTCAGTTATCTTACCAATATCTTGCAAAACACTTGAAGCTATGGCAGCTGTTGCATGATCAGACACTCCAAATCGATCACTGTTTATCACTGTCGCGCTTAATTTAATTCTCACCTGCCAATGAGGTTTTGCTGACGACGTATTTGGTACATATTCCTTATCCTCTTCATCCGTATCATCAATAGAATCGTTATCGTTTTAATATTTTCCAGCTTCTGTGTATGATAATTCAGATTCACTTTTTTTTATAAGCTGAAAATCACATGTCTTTCGCTCGGCACTTTTATTTAACTTTTTTGTTATGTTTAAGTTCAAAGATTCAATTTTCCCCAAACTGTACTGCCTTTGAAGAAACATAACCTCAACTCTAGGATTTTTTTTTACTTTTTCACATTTACAATTAATTAAAATTTCACATTTACACACATCAGGGTTTTTTTGCAAGTACAATAATTGTACTTGCAAAATTGTACTAAACAATTATTGACAACGATAGCACATTTACAAGCAGCGACATTAAAAAGAACAGAAGCGCTCTGTTTAAACTCAAATATTTTCTGTTTAAATGAAGTTTTGTCTTTATCAATATTGTAATACTTCCTAATCTTATAATAGGAATCATGATAAGCATTAATTAGTTGAACGATTCTATAAAGGGTCACTGTAAGAATTGATGCTTTGTCGTACAACAATTTAATTTTCTCCGCTACTATATCGGTTACTTTAGTAAAGTTTACGCACTTATTGTTTGTCTCAATTGATAATTTGAATCTTTCTTCAAAACAACACCGTAGAACACATTCATAGGTTGGTAATTTACTAGGAAGAAAATCTCTAGGAGGACCGAATACAGGACATACAAATGCATGCCTCGTAATGATTTTCTTTGACACAGCCATCGAAAACCAAAAACCTATGTTGATCACAAGTGAAAAACACAAACAAATTGATTAAGCACACGCAGAAACTACGAAAGATCACAACGTCACAACGTTGTAAAATACACACGTAAACGAATACAATAGTACATACGTACAATAGACACACGTCGCACAATTAACGGTACAGCATAAAAGCCATAGACTGACTGAAGACGTGACGAAAACTTGACAGGAAACGATGGAGCGATAAAAATTCGTCATATCAAAGTAATAGAGGAGATAAACGTCACTTCATTCAATGATGCGACAGAGTATGTGTTATCTTATCTATTATTTATAGAAAACCCTATTAATTTAGTAATCATTATACAAAATAATGCGACTATCTGCACGATAGAATTGGAAAATTTGTTGCAATACATTGCGCAACCGTATAATTTTAATATAAATTTGATATAATTTTTTTAACTTTATTGAACCATAAGGTAAGCAAGACAAAATATAGCATGGCGATCATATACTTATATAAATATTTATATATTATTTAATATTTATAATATTTATATTATTATAAATAATATTAAAAAATTAACAAAAATTATTCAAATTAAGAAATGTCAATAAACTTCAAGTACGTTGCGTGACCGAGAGATATTAATCGATTTTCAAATTTTTTACATACATTTTCTCTATATAAGGCAACTTTTCCGCACTATAGCGATTCAAAAAATTAAAAATTAATTTTTTCAACCCACCCTAACCATCATCCTATTCTACGCGATAACTTTTCTCTTAACCGAAACATTTTGTACGTGAGAAAGATGATGATTCATCCTCGTCAGGCTTATTGGAGTTAAAAAATAATTCTCACACTTCATAATTTTCGTTGTCCGAAAAATACCAATATAAATTAAAAAATTAAAATTTGAACTATATTGATAATATCTTTAAATATTATATATTATATAAAACACATTACCATTAATTTTTAAATATGGTAGACTTAGTTGTTGTGGACCTCCGTTTATATTCAGAATCTATGTTTATAATACAAACCACTTACTTAAAAATAATACCAATAATTAATAAAGCTAGATTATAGATAGTAGACTAAATCAAAAGAAAATATACATTGCCTATATGAGGGGCTTCAATACAAAATGTACTATTTCCTCATTTCGTATTTTTCAGTAGAGCTGATTTTCTGTTTGGGGTGTTTTGAATTGGTGTAAACCATATCTGAGAATTTTAAAAAATCTAAAAAATATTCTTAAATTGTTAATTAATATATTTCTTTTCAATTAATTTTGTTTTTTGTTTTTTTTAAGACTTAATAATATCGTTTTCTGCAAAACGGGCCTTTTCCGGAATTAGTATGTTTTACATATAATTTGGAAAAAATACGTTTTAGAAAATTTTTAACAACTTTAAATATAATATACTATTTCCGGAAAAAGACCATTTTGAATAAAATTGTTACATAGGACAAAATAATAATGTACGGTAACTATATTTTACTATGATGTGTTTTTATTAAATAATATTAACTTAACATGACTAATATTTATTCTTTTGGATATTCCTCGTTCAGTAATTTCTCAAAATATTATATAGTTTATATATAGTTTATATAGTTTTATTAATACATATGTATTATAAAATTGTGATAAAATTTCCCTCATTTTTCCATAAAGGTTAGGTTAGGTTTATTACTAATTAGTAGGGAATGGATTTAAATGCTCTAAAAAACAAGAAAAATGCTTTAAAAAAATACGGTTTAATGCCTTGAAAAAATGCTTTAACATCAAAAAATGCACTAAAAAAATGCCTTAAAAAATTGTAAAAATGGGTTTATATTCAATAAAAATAAAATTTTGAATTTAAAACTTATGAAAAAACACATAATAATAAAAAATCTAATAAAAAATATTTAAATACAAATAATACAATACAACCTTAATTAATTAACTTTCAATTATCTTCTGTCCATCTTCTTTTTACCCTAAAAAATAAAAAAATTAATAGGTATAGCATTTAGATAGGTATATTCGTTATACTTTTACCTTTTGTTTCATAGTATTGTATAATCAGGTGCTGCTTAATATTGTCAAACAGAAATCTTCGACGGTTATCGGCCAGTATTGTTTTGTATCTCGGGAAACCATAGTAATTTCGTAACATAATACACGTGTCAACAATAGTTTCGTAATTTCGTATCATAATACATATTTAGGTATTTTAATTTTTTTTAGAATGAATGTGGAAACAATGTTGAAAAACCACAAAATGCACTGAAAATTTCGAAAAATGCTCTAAAAATGCATTAAAGTCTTATACATGCAAAAAGTGCAATAAAATGCAAAATAAAAGTTACATTTTTTAATTCCTTGATGTATGAAATAAACTTTTTGGTTGAAAACCAATGTTTTCGGACATTCAGAAAAAAATGCAATTTGCATTCAAATCCGTTCCCTACTCATTAGTCATTAATGATATCGTTACTGATAAGTTGTTTAACTGGTTTACTACACGACGACGCATGAACAGCAAAACCCAAACAAAAATAAATACCTTTTTTAAATCATTTTTGTTTATACATACCTACCTTTTTAAAATTACATATACATACATATAAATATATAATAACTAATTTTTATTACATTACAAATTTTATTGATAAGAAACACAGGAATTAATATACATATTGTCGCGGCCGCGGCAATATTGCTATAGTCACCGACCGACACACACACACACACACACACACACACACACACACACACAATTTTAATATCTGTTTGTGAATTATTTTTATTTATGTTATCGTGTGTTATATAATCAATTATGCAAAATGCTGTCGCGTTATCGGTCCGCCGCCGCCGATTGCAGGCGAAGAAATATTTAACACGGCCGCCGCAATTTTGTCGCTCTTGGTACGTCGTAGTGAATAGGCCGTAGTGTCGTTGCGAACATTTTTTAATGTTATATAAGTTTATTAGCACAAATTGCAGTTTTTCTCCTTTTTTCATAATTACTTCCTTTATTTATTGCGTAGGCGCTAATCGCCACATATTTATTATTATAATCATTGTTAACTAAATTATATTTTTACACATTTACGTGTGCGCGAATCGCCACTAAATGTTGTGAATTTTAGTATATTTTTAAAGCTATATTTTGTGTGTGTATTATTATAATTCTAAGTGTGCGCTAATCGCTACTTATATTCATTGTAGGCGCAAATCGCTGTTTTTTTTTATTTTAGATATAGGTGTGCAGCTGGCCAGTTTACACATCGACTTACTGTGAGTTGTATTATTATAATTCATATTATTTATTTATATTTTTATACTTTTTTTAAGTGTTGGACCAAAAGGTACGTATTTATATATATATATCTATTTATTATTTTACACTTTTAAGTGTTGCTGTGAATTTTATATTATTTTATTGTTTTACTAAGAATTATTATACAGCAACACATAGTTACCACATTTGTTTTACCATTTTTTATATTAATAGTTACCTATTGTCCTTAGTTTTAAGTACACACCCACACGAATACACACATACACACACCACTTCAAGGGCGGATCCAGGGAGGGGGGCACTGGTGGCAAGTGCCACCCCCGTTGGAAAAAAAACAAAAAATTTTAGTATCGAAATCTACGTATCGTCGGAAATGTATAAAAATAAAATATTTGTAAACACTACGAATGCGACCATACTGCTATGCAATCATTGTTCTTTATCTAGGCTCGGTGCTCGCCGCTCTGTAGTCGGTACACAGTAACACGTGCGTTATCGTAATCCCGTGCGTTATACCTATATCTAATTGACCGATACGGGCATACGGCTCGTACGACTGTATGAGCCAAAAATAATTCCGATAATTCAACGTCAAAATATCGTAACCACGATTATACAAATTATGATACGGTTTTATTTCCTGACGACGAGTCAACGACGACGGACGGCCGACGACAACGGTTTCATTTCATCTTTGAAGTTTATATTTGGTAAATATACTATTTAATAATTAAAATAGAACCAATCATTTGTAAAAATATACTGCATATAATTTGAAAATGCAGAAAAAAAAAACGCAAGCAATTACGATCTTCTGAAATTTTTCAAAAAAAATAAAACTATGGACAGTTTTAGTGATACAGTGTCTAATTCTTCTGAACCAACTGAATCAAAAAAAAATGAAACAGAAAATTCCATACATTCACCACCTTCCAATTCGATGATAATTACTTATGACATAGGTTTATTTCTGAACACATGTGTGGATGATCATACACGTTATAATCTTTTAAAAAATCATTGGAATCCTCCAAAAGATTTTAAATTCCCCTATTCCATTGAAAATCATGATGGAAAAGAAATACGTCGATATTTAAGTCAAAAGCATCTTGATTTATATCCATGGACTGTTTTTTCTGAAAATCAAAACGGCTTGTTTTGCAAATATTGTAGTTTATTCTATTTTAAAGGACATGGTACTGGTAATAAAAATGCTATGCCTCTAGGTATACTTGTCACTAAGCCTATGGTGAAATTTAAAAACTTATTGGGAAATTCGGGAGATTTAAATAGTCATCAAAATACAAAATACCACGGGGAAGCTGTTTTGAAATCTAAAGATTTTATAAATAATTATGAAAATCCGGAAAAAAAAATAATTAACTTAGTAAATACTCAACGTATGAGAACAGTTGACGAAAATAGGAAAAGAATACGTCCCATTATTCAGACACTTTTATTTTTAGCAAGACAAAATATTGCCCTCCGTGGTCATAGAGATGATGGAAATTTAATTGATAATATGGATTCAAACCAAAATTCCATTGTAGGCAATGAAGGAAATTTTAGAGAACTGTTAAAATTTAGAATTGAGTCCGGGGATATTGAATTAAAAAGACATTTTTAGATATCTAATTCAAATGCGACGTACATAAGTAAAACTTCACAAAATGAAATTTTATCTGTAATAAGTGATATCATAATAGAAAATATTTTGAAAAAAATTTCCTTTTCTACCTTCTATAGCATCATGTTTGATGAAACTACGGACATGAGCCATACGTCTCAATTGTGTTTGGTTATAAGATACGTTTATAATAATTCTATACAAGAAGACTTTATCACTTTTATCGATCCACATAAAGAAAATTTTGATGCTCTTAATACTGAGCCTAAATTAAGTGGCGAAGTTCTTGGTAAAACAGTTTTAAAAATCATGAAGAAACTTGGATTAGTTTTGAAAAATTGTGTAGGTATATCAACAGATGGGTGTAGAGTAATGTCTTCTAAAATTTGTGGAGCTGTTCGAACTATTCAAAATGAAATTCCGGGAGCTATTTGGTGTCCGTGTTTTAATCATAGCTTAAATTTATCTATAGCTAAAGGTTGTCAAATTCAATCGATCCGTAATGCATTTGGTCAAATCAAAGAAATTGTAAATTTTTTTAATTCAAGTTCAAAACGTAACTTTGTGTTAAAATCATGTTTGCATGCTGCATTACATTCTTTATGTGAAACTCGCTGGATTGAAAGACATACAGCGGTTTTACAGTTTTTAACTGGCTTGCCTAAAATTCTTGAATCTTTAAATGATATTGCTAATTGGGATGAACGTGAGTCGTCAAGTAAGGCAAAGTTGTGAATTTATTTTAACTCTTTACGTAACGTCATCAATATTTTCAATTACATTGCCATTAAGCACTATTCTTCAGAAAAAAAGTTTCGATAAGAAATCTGCAAACGATGCTATTAAAACTACCGTTAAAACGTTAAAATCACTTCGTCAAAATTGTGAAACAAACTTTCAAGAAATTTTTTTAAAAGCCAGTAAACAAATGGAAGATCTTCATATACCAATATTAAAACCAAGAACAGTAAAGAAACAAATTAACAGAGTAAATTATTCAACTGACTCAGTAGAAGATTATTTCCGTGTAGCTATATACAATCCATTCCTTGATTTTATAATAAATGATATAAACGATCGTTTTACCGAAGAAACTCTAAGTATATTTAGTTTGGGGATATTTATTCCTCAAGTACCTATGTCACAATCCCTCGAATATTTTGAATATAATTTACGTATAATTTGGAAACAGTTTGGCAATGTTGAAGAAATGAGCAAACGAATTGTGAATGAAGAAGATTTCATTATTAAATTAAAAGGAGAATTACAGTGGTGGAACCAACAGTGGCAAGATAAAAATTCTGACATACCAAATTCAGCTTTAGATACTCTGATAAAATGTGATAAAGAAATATTTCCACTTATTAATATGTTTCTCACAGTTTTGACTACTCTACCAGTAAGTGTTGCTTCGGCAGAGAGGAGATTTTCGTCACTTAGAAGGATTAAGACATGGATGCGTTGTAGGATGTCAGAAGACAGATTATCAGATTTGGCCGTTACTCATGCCCACAAAAAAGAAGATATTGACATAGATACTGTGATTGACAGATTATCGAAAACAAAGAATAGAAAATTAGATTTTATTTTATAAATTTAATAAAAGCATTAAGTTAAGTTCCATTCATGAATAAATTATAAAAAACAAGATAATATTTTATAAGATATAAAAATAAATGTAAAAAATATACATTTTTATCACATTGTTTTTTTTTTGGTGGGGGGCTATATCTATATAATAAAATTTTTCCTATAAAGTGCCCCAACCGTAAATACATGCTGGATCCGCCCTTGCACCACTTACACACATAGTCGGACAGTAGTCGCGCGGCGATCCCAACCACTGCTGTCCGATCTATTTACAACATACACACATTTTACGAAGGTTGGTCGGTGTGTGAGTGCAGCGCACGGAGTAGCAATGGGTGACCGGGCGCGCGTGTTATTATTATATGCTCCCGGCCCGTACACATATTTTGTACTTTTTTACATTTTTTTTTTTTTTTGGATAACTCGAATTCTTGGAAAACTTGAACTTTTACTCAGGTCCTTTCAACTTCGAGTTAACCAAATTCTTCTATAGTATTTTTAATAATAACAACTGAATAAAATATATTAACACGTTGACTGTGTATGTCTTTTTGCAGTTCCCGCCCAGTGCGTATGTTACTTTTTTCGTCAAATTTAATTTTGATACTAAGAAAAAAGTTTTTATATGTGTTCAATAACACATATTAATCATTTTTTTATACTTTCAGCTTATGAACTTTCATGACGCCAATTGGCGTCACTGAATTTTTTTCTCAACAGTGCGCATGTACGTCAATTGGCGTCTTGGTTATGTTTATTGAATTTTTTTAGAAATGCAACGGAAGTATATAAAATTAAATTAAAAATATACAAGTATTACAAAAGCTAAAAATAAAATTAATGCTTAATATTATATAGAAATTAAAAAAAAATTAAAACAAAAAATACAATGGATTATGTATAAAACGATATAAAAAAAATATGAATAAAATTAATTTTTTGTTTATTATTACTTATTAATTCAAAAAAATTAATATTTATTGCGTTTGAAATTTTTTGAAACACGTTGTAATACACAAACTTGGTTTTTTAGGGCAAGCGTCACAGTAGATTATGTACTATGTTTTCTGATACCATTTTTGTAGCACAGCTGAAATCTTTTTCGCAAGTGTCTCCCATTTTCACCCATTCCATGCGTAGATGGTAAATGATTTTCGATACTTAATGATTTCGAAGGTGCTTCCGGATTAGGTAATAGTTTACTTAGAACAACAATGCGAAAATCATATAAACTTAATGTTGTACCGATATTATATTGATTATATAAATTGTATGAATTCAAAAGTAGCATTTGTATAATATGTATACCTAGCTTTTTGTACCACCTGATTGTTTTTCTTGTGAAAGGGTAATAGCTCGTCATCTGGTCCTGTCTGTCGATTCCACTCATAAACTTATTATAATGTTTAATTGGTAATGGTTTGAGAGTTTCTCTACCTTTACGATTAGTCGTTGGCACCATATCATTCTGAAACTCCGATGAAATGTACGTCACCTCCCTTTTGTCTTTCCACTTTCCTATCATAACATTGTTAGAATATTTTGAAACTGTTTCCCCAACTTTCAGTTTAGCATTTACGACATCTTTTGGAGTATACTCTATTCGCCCTTAACGTTCCAGTACAATAAGTATGTTTTTCGAGCAGTTTTTGCGTCAAATCATAATTATTGTAAAAATTGTCCATGAAAATCGAGTAACCTGTGTTTAGTTTATCTTCCATCAGGTGTAAAACAACATTTTCTGCAGCCGTTGCTGCACCCAAGGGATGCGCTTCCACTCTCCTACTGTGACAATCAGTGGCTACTAAAATATTGGTCTTACCCCGACTGATGCGCGGGTAAGGGCCCATTAGGTCGACACTAACCACTTCCCACGGTTGGGCTGGTTTTCTAGGGCGTAACGGAACATCGATTTTATTATTTAATGGTTTAGTACATGCGCATATATGGCAGGCCGCCACATAGCGGGAATCGAGATAACATATCGGAACTCTCATTATGTACACCGGGAACATGTTGAATAACGAAATCCAATGTCCCTAAATGCAGCGCCCACTAAGTTAGCTTACTGTTTTTATCTTTCGCTCGATGTAGCCACGTCAGCGCCGAGTTATCGTATACAATTTAAATGTATGAGATTCCAGAAAAGGTCTAAATTTGTCAATCGCCCAAAATAGCCCTAAGCACTCTACTGCCGCATATTTGCGTTGCGTTTCGCTTAACTTTTTACTGGCTTATGCAATTATTCTCTTTTCCAAGGTAACTCCCTGTTGAAATAAAATTGCGCCAACCCTTATTTCGGATGCATCCGTTTGTAAACAGAATGGTTTTGAAAAATCGGGGGGGGGGGGTTAATTTCGGGGAGTCGTACAATTTTTTCCTGATATCATCAAAGGAATCTTGTTCGATATTAGACCAACGCCATCTGACACCCTTTTTAAGTAAATTAGTCCGGGAATTAATTATGTCGGCGTAATTGTGAACAAACTGATTGTACCAGTTGCACATCCCTAAAAATTTTCGTAACGTACGTATATTTTTGGGTACAGGATGTTTTAAAATTGCCTCCAACTTCACGGGTTGTTTGTCTATGCCATCGGCGTCGACTATATGCCCTAAAAACGAATTTTGGGTCTGACCAAACTGACATTTTTTTGGGTGACAGGTTAAACCACTCCTATGTAGTCTCTCGACTACTTTTTCAATGTGAATGAGGTTCTTCGAGATCGTACGAATAAATAACGATGTCGTCTAAATACACCTCCACAAAATCACCTATCAGTCCCTTCACCCATCAGGCGCACGAAAGTCGCCGGGGAATTTTTCAAACCAAACGGAAGTACTCTAAACTGAAATAGTCCCCTTTGAGTTCGAAAAGCTGTATATTTACGGGCTTCAGGTTTTAAATATAGTTGCCAATATCCGGACTTAAGGTCTAACGTAGTAAATACACGTGCCCTTTTCATGCCGCGAACCATTTCGTTTCCCCATTGGTTGCGCGTCCGAGATAGTCGTGTCGTTCAATCGTCTGTAATCCACACACAGGCGAAATGGCCCATCTTTTTTTTTCGCAAGTACCACTGGTGACGACCACGATGAAATGCTCGGTTCTACCAACCCCTGCTCCTCCATTTCCCGCACCATTTCGTTAACATATTGTTGTTTTTCCGGTGGGTATGGGTAAGGTCGCAGTGCCACAGGCGTAGGAGTATTAAGTTGAATGTCATGTTCAATTAATTTTGTCCTGCCTATACTTCCACTAAAAACATAAGTATACTTGGTCAGTATTGTTTTTATTTTCTGTACATAATCGGGATCTCCGGTAAAGTGTACTTCAGAAAAATCGGGAAGTTGGGTTGGGGAGGTATTACCTTTTTTCCAGCACACGGAAGCGCGTTGTCTGGAGCCCATATAAATCGTGTAATTCGTATAATCCAACGACACTTGATTTTGGACTAGAAAGTTATGGCCCAATAAAACATCACTGAACAAGTCATCTAGCACGGCCGTGCTAAAACTGAATTTTAAATTCGAAATTTTAGTATCAAACGAAGCTACACCGCACGTATTCGTTGTGCGACCGTCCGCTAACCTCACCACAGAGGTGTCGTTTGAAAAGTATGCGCCATATTTATCGACTATCCAGGGCTTCACGTAAGACTTTACTGCCTGAGAGTCCAGTAACGCAGTCACAAAACCACTCAAAAATTCTAACTCGACCGCGGGTGTTGGTATGACACCCATACAATGTCCCGATGGAACGGTAGTTGTACTCGGATTTAAAGAAATTTTCGTATCTAAATTCGTAACTATAGATTTCGACGGCGCGAATTTTACAGTATCAGAACCGAATAGACTGGAGGTTGGTAACCGAGTTGGTAATTGTTCACCGAACTGTTCGGGACAACATACAACCATACCCGGATAATCCTCTCCAAGTGATGTGACAGGAGTGGGGCTGTACTCGGAAATTTTTTCTACCCCTGTGTCGGCCCCAGTATCGACCTCTACGTCAGTGAAATGACTATGTGGTACGATATGGTGTTCCTCCGACGGAAAAATGTTTTCAAAATTGCAAATTTCTGATGACGACACCCTTCCTTTGTCCTCCCTCTCCCTACACGGTGTATGTGTTCCTTGGTCAGTCACTATCGATGTTGGCGAGTTTGGTATAAAAGTCCGGCGTGAAAATCTACGTGAAATATTGCGGGTTCCTACCGATGAATTATTTTGGTCAGATTTATTCGGAATTATGGAATTTAATTAAAAAACATTTTTAGTGAGGTTGGGGTGGCCGGGAATTACTTTCGGGTCGACTTGTCGGACTTTTTGTCGGCTCGGCGGTCGTTTCCCGATTTCTTTTTCCTATCCGCATCACTCGATTTCGGTTTATCGACGCGATTTACGCAAACATTTGCGTAATGCGGCCCCCCGCACTCGTAACACATCACCCCTTCCTAGGTGGGTGGGTATCTTTGGGTCCTCCCAATGGTCTACCAGCCGTTTGCGATGTCTTCGCGGTGGTTTTGTCCGGGGCAGCGGTATCTGACCGCCGCGGTCCGTCCAATTGTTTTGCTACACGTCGGAGATCACGGAACGTACGCGGGTTCGCGAGTCGAACAAGTGAGACAAACTCATCACGAGTAAGACTACCCACGATTTCTACGATATCCGTCTCCGGAAGTTGTAACTCAATACGCCTAGACAAATTATACTTGTAAATACAAAAATTTGTTAGGGATTGCTCTGGCCGCTGACGCACGAACATGACCTCCGCCATCGACTGCGACCGAATAGCCGGGCTGTCCCAACGGTCCGCGAATTCGATTAAAAATTCGTCCAACGTTAAACCTAATGACTTGACCATTTTATACCACGTAGCAGCGGTGTCGCTTAACTGGTCCTGTATTAGTCGTACCCATTCGGATTGCGGAATGCCAGAGCTACAGAATACCGATTCGCAACTTTCAATGAAGTTTTTCGGGTCCTCGGATTTTTTCCCGGCAAACTGCGGCGGTGTTAATTTAAAATTAAAACCAAAGGACGGATTTCGTGTATCCCCGAAATTATCCGTATGCCCTACATACCGATCTGGGTGGTGGGTTTGGCTATTTAAAAACACCATATTAACGTTGTGCGAATTAGGCAATTCGCTTGGTTGGGGGGAACGTCTATTATTATACTGGGAGGTTGGCCCAGCGTGCGTACTACTCGCGCGTTCAGTATTCCAATAATTCTGGTCGTCCCTACAATCGAATCCAACACTCGCGTTTACGCTCTGTAAATTATTATCCGTGTGTGTTCTTTCGGATATTTCGCGTATCGGAGGTGGAATGGTCGAATGCGTGCGAATATGGGGGTCGGTGAATGTCACTGACGACCGGGGCTGTGCGGCGGTCGACCGCCGCGGCGCTACGGCTGTTTCCCTTATATCACGTTCGATTTCTCCACAGCAGTCGAACCTATCAAGCCGGTCTTCGATAGCATTTTGCCGAACATTGAGATTCCTGACGAAATTTCGAATGTCGACAAGTGCGATTTCGATTGACTCAAGGCGGTTTTCAATACTAAAAAGTTCTAGTTCCCGCCGTATCTGAGCACCGGTATTCGACATTTGGTGGCTTGAGCCTCCAAATTGATGTGCCGCGTCAGAATAGTGTTGGTTAACCGGCGGAAAGTTACGATTCGACAGCCGCGAAGGAGCCCGCGAACTGTTATTCGATCCGCAAAATTCACTGGCGCCCGTCAGTCTGTCACTCTAGTGGGCGTTAAAACAAATGTTCCGAACCTCATCGTCTATAGTCGGGCCATCGTAAGAACGCTACTGGGCGGCGACCAAAATTCGTCCGATCTCGCGCATTCCCAGTACTAAACCTTCCCAAACGCTGGCCGCCGCCACTGACACCGCCATCGCTACTGTCGCTGCCACTACCACCGACGGCGCCGCCGTCCTTGACACGGTGACAGTCTTTGTATACAGCGCGTACTATAGTGTTCACATAATTTTACGTGTTTGCATACATACACAACATTTTCGTTTTTGCGTGCATACAGTTTTTTTATGTATAGGTATTTTATTGTTTTTTTTTTTATACTAACTACACAATACAACATGGACGTCGTACATGTTTCTCCTGCCAAAAAAAACCCACAAGGAAAAGTAAGTAGTTGTATACTATTTTTCTATTGCAAATTCTTAATTTTTAATTATATATTTTTTGTATAATTTTTTCTTTAGTTAATTGGTACTGGTCAAAAGAAAATGATCATAAATGTCTATAAAGATAAAGTCAAACAACAGCTTGAAAATCCGGAGATGCACCAATTGTCCTACAGAGAAATGATCGTTTCAGTTTCAAAAACCACCGGTATTGGGCAACGTACGGTACAAACCACATTGGCAGAGTATAAGAAAGAAGGTACAGTGTCATCACCCAACAAAAAAATAGTAAAACCTACAATACTAGAAAAAGTGGACGAGTTTGATAAAAATGCCATAAGGCAAAAAATTCATGATTTTTGGAGGAAACGTGAGGTGCCAACAGTAACAAAAATGTTAAATGCCATTAATGAAGACGAAACATTACCAGACCTGAAACGTTCGTCTTTCCAAAAAATATTGAAAGATTTGCAATTTGAGTATGTGAAAAAAAATCGGAACAGTGCTCTTATGGAAAGAGAAGATCTAATATCTTGGCGCCGAAATTATTTGCATAAAATTAGGCATTATCGAGCACAGAATAGGCCAATATATTATTTTGACGAGACGTGGGTCAACGCAGGTGAAACGCATAACAGAGCATGGGTTGATGCCACAGTCACATCATCAAGAGATGCATTCCTCAGAGGCCTCACCACAGGACAAAAGGAACCCTCCGGAAAAGGTAAGCGTCTCATTGTATTACACATCGGTTCGTCAGACGGTTTTGTGCCGGGGGGCCTTTTGTGTTTTGAATCCAAAACCAACTCTACGGACTACCACGATGAGATGAATGGCGATACGTTTTATGAATGGTTTGTTAAAACTCTGCCATTACTCAAAAAAAACGCCATCATTGTAATGGATAATGCCTCATACCACTCCGTGAAGAAACATAGGATACCAGTAAAGTCGTGGAAAAAACAAGCAATTATTGATTGGCTTGAAAGTAAAGGTGTTATCGTTGAACATCCTACTGTAAAAAACGATTTAATGGAAAAAGTCAACGACATAAAAAATCAGTACGACCAATACGTAATTGATGAGTACGCAAAAGATAATAAAAAAATCATATTGCGATTACCGCCATACCACTGCGAGCTCCGATTGAGCTCGGGTGGTCGTCGGTAAAAAGTTATGTCAGAACGCATAACAACACCTTCAAATTAAAAGACGTGCTCGAGTTATTAAAGAAAGGCGTGGAACACGTAACTCCGGAAATGTGGAAAAATTTTATCGAACATGTTAAAAAGGTGGAAGACAAGTTTTGGGACATAGAAGACGTTACGGATTCAGTGATGGACGAACAACCCGAAGAAGATCGTCATGTTCTAACGATAGGAACAGGTGATACAAGTTCTTCTGATTGTGATTCTGATTAATTTATTTATATTTTAACTATTTTTATTTTTTTTGATATTAATTAAATTTGTTTTTTATTTTTACTTAATGAATATTATAAAGTGTATTATGTTATGTACAATTATTCATTTTTGTTGATATACATAAACAAATGCATAAATAAAAAATTTGATATTGCATACATATTATTTGTATTGTTGTTGAATACATAATAAATGCCCCGGTCGTCAGGTATTATTATTTTTTCCTGTATGTTATTTGAGCCGGTGTATACAAACCATCGGCTGCCGCCCGGTGGCGGCGGTTGTGATATTAGCCGCCCGTCGCACGTAGTGAGTGGGGGAATTTACGGCGGCGACTAGATGGTAGAGTGGGAGAAAATTTGGTACGAAACTGTGGAGCTCGGTCATTTGGATGCGCAAACGAGTAGCGTTCTTACGATGGCCCGACCATATATACGCATCCCCGGAACCAATTACCGAAGTGTCGGAAGGCCCCGCTCGGTGTTCAATGACTCTGGTCGGCGAACGTGGTGTATTGTGCGGGTGTGTGGCCGAAACGGGCAACAAGAGTGTGTGGGTCATACCTTTCACTTTGAATGCGCTGTTCAAGCCTAATGATCAGATCATTTTTTGTACCCGCACTGGAAATATCATGTAACTCGCACTCCGATTTTAAGTCCGCGATGGACATTTGAAAAATTGTTTTCGAAACGCTCAACATCGTGTTTTTGTTATTGTTCGTTTTCACAATGTCAACAACGATGTTATCACGCGAGCGATCGATATCGATTAAGGTACGGTTACACCACGGTAAGTCAACCGTAGATAACACCGACACCCGATTAAATCACGTACATCACCCCAGCCCAACCATATTGGAATTTTTGAAAATTTACTTCACCAAGATTTAGTATGAAATTTGGATGAATTTGTACGACCATTTTCAGAATTTGTACGATCTTAGTTTTCCCGTTATCTAACAAAAACCATAGGTCGGGCTGGAGTGACGTCACCCCAGCCCAACCTAAAGGGAAATTTTAGCGTTTTCATTTTTTTTCAATGCCATATTTTAGTACGTAATTTGTATGAATTTGTACGACCATTTTCAGAATTTGTACGATTTTAGTTTTCCCGTTATCTAACAAAAACCATAGATCTGGCTGGAGTGACGTCACCCTAGCCCAACATAAGGGAAATTTTAGCGTTTTTGATTTTTCGTGGCTGTATTTTTATGAATCGCGTTTAAATTTGAAATAATCATATACATTTTTATTAAAGTGAGTTTATCTGTCGTATCTGTGCGATATTTCATAATCATTAATGGTACAATATATGTAAAATCTTCCATTGAACATAACAGTTTCCATTGGATATGCTATTAATTATTACCTACTTTTATGTAGAGATGAGTTTATTTTCTCAACATTGTGATATTTATATGTATATACAAAATATAAGTTATACTTTAAATATGAATGTATGGTAAACATTATATTAGATTATTAAATTATTATTAAAGATACGTTATTTATATTATGATTGTGTTTAATATTTTAAAAAGTGATTAATTAATATTGGGCATTATTATTATCATTGTTATTACTATTGTTAAACTCTATACAAGCGTATATTATATTATTTTCCCAAAATAACTTATTTTAACAATATACAGTTTTATATCATAGTATATATATATTTTTTGATACTAATTGTAACACGTTTACTATTTTTGGTGTTCTTTTACAAAAGTAATAGTGATGGACACTATCGAAAACTATTCGATAGTAAGCCTTTACTATCGAATATTTCATTCGAATATTATTTTTTATGACCGAATAGTTTCTTACATCAAAACTATTCGAATATACCGAATAAAAACTATTCGAATATACCGCATAAAAACTAAAAATTCGCCAATCCGCCCCTGATAATGACCATACATATAAAAATAAATATAAAAAAATTTAAAAAAAACCTATAAGACGTGGGTTAATAGTCTGGATCTATTCGATAGTTTTTCGATTTATTTAGTTTTTCGAATAATTCAAATACTATCGAATAGTCGAACAACTATCGAATAGTTCGAATGGGCTGGACTATCGAATAATTCGATAGTTTTATTCGATAGTGTCCATCACTAAAAAGTAATAATTTTATATTGATAATCATTTTCATTTTAGTCGTGACTGTCTTGACTATGAGTGTGTAATATCTGAATAGTTTTATGTTAAGCACTTCCAAGTAGTGATTTTTAATACAAATATTTAGTATTTGTTCTTGTTTTAATATTTTATTCCATTTTTTAATTTAAAATGAGAGGCCGAAAACCCAAGATCCGTCCTGATGACATTATAAGTGCTATACTTAAATTTAAAGAGAGAGTTTTACTCTAACTTGAAAACCAAAAATCGCAACAACTTGAAATTTTCACTAAATCTTTATATTGACGTTTTCTATACATGGTTAAGTTTTCAAAGTATTTTGACATATTTTGATTTATTTATAGACAATTTAAATTTTCGATTTTTGTAAAATTTTTGTTTTTAAACATCTATAAAATTTAATTGGCAGACCGAAAACTCTTGAAAATTTAATACAAGGTAAATAATAAGTTAATAATAACTTATCGTAACTAAAAAATATCGGTGATCGGTTTACTCAAATTTTTTTTATAAGCCCTTAAAGCTCAAATTTGTATAAAATGTGTAAAAATCACGATAATTTGCAAGTTATTTTGTAGATAAAAATTCATAAAATTTTTTCTGTTCATACTTAAGGTTAAAAATTTTAACACTAGGTTATCTATAAGCTACTCTTCAAAAATCTTTAAAAAAAAATCTACCGGACTTAGAGGAAAAAAGCCACGAAAAATCAAAAACGCTGAAATTTCCCTTATGTTAGGGCAGGGGTCACGGCGTTTTCAAACTTAATGAAATCACCGCCGAAGTATTATCGCACAAATTCTGAAAATGGTCGTACAAATTCATACAAATTACGTAGTAAAATATGGCATTGAAAAAAAATCGAAAACGCTAAAATTTCCCTTTAGGTTGGGCTGGAGTGACGTCACTCCAGCCCGACCTATGGTTTTTGTTAGATAACGGGAAAACTAAAATAGTACAAATTCTGAAAATGGTCGTACAAATTCATACAAATTACGTACTAAAATATGGCAATGAAAAAAAATCGAAAACGCTAAAATTTCCCTTTAGGTTGGGCTGGGGTGACGTCACTCCAGCCCGACCTATGGTTTTTGTTAGATAATGGGAAAACTAAATTAGTACAAATTCTGAAAATGGTCGTACAAATTCATACAAATTACGTAATAAAATATGGCATTGAAAAAAAATCGAAAACGTTAAAATATCCCTTTAGGTTGGGCTGGGGTGACGTCACCCCAGCCCAACCTATAGTTTTGTTCGATAACGGAAAAACCAAGATCGTACAAATTCTGAAAATGGTCGTAGAAATTCATACAAATTTCATACTAAATCTTGGTGAAGTAAATTTTTAAAAATTCCAATATGGTTGGGCTGGGGTGATGTACGTGACTAAATCGACGAACGCGAATTTCAGTGTAACACTATTTATATCGCGTGCGTATAAGATTTGACGCAAGTGATGTCGACCGGTTTACGCGCACGTAGGTCGTCGCTGCGTACATGTGCTGAAAATTTACTTAATCGGACACCAAAAGAAAACTTAGTCGTCGGTGCAACCGAAGATAAGAAAAGGTGCAATTAAAACTATTTCCGTCGACGCTGACACTTGTTAGGCGACAACTTGCGATAATCGGGGTTTTTTCCTAACTAGCGAGCTAAGTTAGTACTTGTCGGTTTACGAATTATTATGTAAGCAGTTATTTTATGATGCACAAAATAAAATGTACTTACGATTTTCGCTGTACCCGTACTTAATCCTTTGCGATTCCTCGGGGAGCCAATTTGTCGCGTAGCACAAGTTCACAATAAAATTATGTTAAATAATAATAATTAATAATAAATAAATATAAATGTTATTATAATAATCAGATTTACTATTATAATAATAATGAAATAAAGGTAATACAATTATAAAAATTAATTTTTATAATTTATAATAACTATATCTATTATTATAATGATAATATAAAAAAAAACAAGGAAAATGTAATAATAAGAATAAAAATGGTCATAAGACGCACTAGAAATATGTAAATAAAAAAACAAATGTCAAAAGAAAGGCCACGAAGACGGCTAGAAGCAGACAAGTTCGTCAGCTGTTTGCGGCGGTCAGCTCACCGTCCGCGAACGCTTCGTGACACATCGCGTCTCCAAAACTGGTTCTTTTAATCGCTCGGGCATCCCGATTAATAATCGAACGTACGATGTTACAGTGGCAAGGGGGTGTAACGGGTGAGATCGCGATATCCGTGAGACACGACCGTGTCACTAGGATTGCAAGATAGGCACTGTTATTTCAAAATTATGATTTTAGTATTGAACATAGGGCAGAGAGCAGAATGAAACATGTTAATGCTTTAAGCCGTAATACTAATATATTGATATTAACTTAGAATACTTTAAATAATCTCGAATTGGTGTCTGACTATCACAAATAACATCGTCAAATATAAAAACAGAATTATTTTTAGTTAAATTAGGTTTAATAACTTTTCCAGCATTAGTAAATGTAAATAAATTTACACATTTAATTCCACAGATTATATTTTTCTTGGTATGGTGTTTTTGTGTATAAATAAAGATATTCAAATTTTAAACCATTTATATTCACAATCAAATTAAACATAACATTTGTTTTTCCGCATAACCATTGTGTACGCATGTATCAATTACGCTCCTCGTTATTTAATTTATACTCTTGTGCAAATTCATCGACTTTTCAAATTTTTTTTTTTTATCATTCAAAATAGAGAAAATCACGGATTCAAACTTTTCGAAGAACGTTCAAACTTCGGGGGTCTAACGACCCCCCCAGGTAATATTCACTTATTATAATTACCGATATTCACCGCAAGTAATACAAGCGACATCATATCATGTTGCATAACAATAAGTCGCCGCCGACATCACCGGCCGCCGTGGTAAATAAAACAGATAAGCGCACACCGATAACACCAATTAAAATAGTTAATCGCAACACCGTTCTAAAAACAGCTAATATGAACTACCTCCAATGCGATAACGCTAACGATGGAAATAATGATAACACCGACTGGATAACAGTCGAACCCAAAACACCTGTTGTATATAAAAAACAAAAATTCTCAACTAGCTTATC